>JARJDW010018855.1:0-20307 GCA_030264715.1 Adinopsis sp. GC000173 | reverse complement strand
GAAATTGCGCGCATTTCAAATCGGGTTGATGAGATGCATGCGTTGTGTGGCAGCAAATGGGGTGCCGTCGTTGCCATACCGTCAATGATTTAAAAAACTGTCTTGGGAGTCTTAGCGTTTTGTTTCATTCGAGAAAGGGTTCCGACCCCTCGCCGCTGTTCACAAGGTTCTTCTCAGTAATAGTAGGTGATTTAATCCCTTCAGATAATGAGATGTGGAAATTTTACTTATCTCTCCAACAAGTTGTCAATCTCGTATCTGAATCGTAACTAGCCAAGGGTATTGAATATATTCTAAAGGATCGTTTGTTGAATCACAAAATGCGGTATTTGGAATTGTCAAAATTACATTTAACATTGAAATTTCATATATTAATACATTATGCAAAAATATGAAAAATGTCGGGTACTATATACCACTTACAAGGGGACCACCAGACATTGTCCTCTCCGATTTTGTTGGGATTGATATATGTTATAGACCTATCCTACCACTAAGTCATCTTAAAGTAATAGGATGCACTTCTCAAGCATTGGCGAGAAAAGCCCTTTTGAAAATTTATGTGCGCTTAATATACCGTGTAATAAGAACAGATTCATACCGAAGCAATGTAGCCTAATCGGTAAGGTACCTGACTACAATGCTGCAGGTTTGTGGCTCGAATCTTACCTTATGTACTTTTTTTTTATTTTTTTTTAAATATTTAAAGCTTATAAAATAACTGTTTTAATTAAAGAATTAATTATATTTCAGAAATTATAAAATTCATCTATTTATTAATGTTTTTAAGGTTTTGTAAATATAAAATAATATANAATATGATTGCTAACATCATTAACAACCATATTTTTTTCTAAGAACGCATATGCGCAAACTAGTATTCCACCCCACGCGGAAAATGTTATAACGCAACTGTATTTAACACATTCTAAAATTATATAATTAAATTATATTATCTTTTATTAACAAAACCTTAAAAACATTAATAAATAGATGAATTTCATAATTTCTGAAATATAATTAACTGTATAATTAAAACAGTTATTTTATAAGCTTTAAATATTTAAAAACTTACATTACGCACAATCGTACGTTGTGAGGATATAAAAAAAATGGAGAAGGTAACATTCGAACCACAAACCTGCAGCATTGCAATCAGGCGTCTTACCGATTAGGCTACGCTGCTTCGATATATATCTGTTCTTACTACACGGTACATTAGGCACATGTAAATCGTTAAAAGGGCTTTTCTCGCCAATGCTTGAGAAGTGCGTCCTATTACTTAGTGGTAGGATAGTTTTATAACATACATCAATCTCAACGAAATCGGAGGGGACAATGTCTGGTGGTCCCCTCGTAAGTAATAATTTCCTCTACAGCAGATAAAGATTAGTTGCTGGGTTTTCTCAAAAATGGGATTCCAAGTTAAAAATAGTTCAATTTTATTTGCCTTATTTCATAGCCTCTGAAGATGTGATTGATTAACTTAGTATGTCATTGCATTGAAAAACTCTTCTAGTTATAGACTACTTAAAGAATAAAACAATCTATAATACGGTTTCAGGGATATATGCATTTTAATTATAAGTGATCTGAACTACTTTTTATAGATACCTCGCCCTTAATGTTGATGTAATTAACAAGTTGTTTTCATTTCAGATATGATTTTTACATGGTGGCGCAATGCACCCGTCAAGGCACCGTTTCGCCCACTTACTACAACATCCTCAAGAATACGAGCGGTTTAGATCCGGATAAAGTCCAGATGCTCACTTACAAGTTTTGCCATTTGTATTTTAACGTAACACAAACTGTGAGTGTACCGGCCCCAGCTCATTATGCGCACAGGTTGGCGTTCTTAACCTCCCAGTCGATTAAGCAGACCGTCAAGCGCAATTTGAATGACTATTTGTATTACCTATAAATCGTTTCGAAAAACAAAAGTTTATTTAAAAGTTGAAATGTATGAAACGTTTTGTTTTATTGTTGTTTTTATTATTGTTAACGTTTTTTGGTTTTGTATTCGCTTTAAGAATATTGTATTATTTTTCTAGTTTTAAGTTCAATATATAAAACATATATTGTTCAACTTATGTATTTTTATATGTGCAATATTCGGTAATGTTGAAACTGACAAAATAATATATTCATTGTGTTTATTCCATTTTAGTTAATCATTGTCAAATGGGAGTTTAAACAAAATACTTGTTAAAGTTTGGACGAAAAGAAAGGCCTATGAGCAACTTTTTAGTACGGTGCTCAGATATGTACCGTCTAGATATGTTTATCTAAAATAATTGTTTAAAATTAAAAAAAAATTGTTATAATAACATTATAAAAATAGCAGACCTCTTGGATTTTTCAAGTATTTAAATTGTGTGCTTGGCATGCGCTAATGCTACAGCAACTTCCCGAATGGTTAGCATTCTAGAAACCGTTACCTTAAAAGTGATGCTATTAAAAGAGAAGGAAAAACGTTCTCAGCAAAGCAAGGGTTTGGCCAGATGTCAAAACAGTCTGAGAGAGACGGTCGGACTTTCCTAAGCCGCATCGTTCTGTGCATAAGTTTTTATTTTTTTTACGAAGGATTAGTTTTCTATAATAGAGTTCGCATTGAGTTTGAACTTGTTGAACTTACTTATAGTTTAAGAATATGCTACAGGTGGATGCTTAGGGTCTAAGGGCCGCTTTATATTAGGAATAGTAACTGAAAATGGGTTTTACCATCACCGGATTAGCTTATCAGAGGTATAAATGTGGGGACAACTTATACCGTCGCTACAGTGCCAGTTAAAACCTCAGATAACTTATTCCCTTCTCCTATTGGTTCAATTGACATTTTTAATATACATTTTTGATATAAGAAATTGAATAACATTGAAATATGACGTTTAGTGAAGGTTATTTATTTCAATCCGTGTTTCCATCAGATAATGACAACAAATTCTAACCTATAAAGTTAATATTTAGTTTTTGCCAGCTGAATGCCAAATTAACCAAACTTTTGGCTATCAAACACTATCAACCAAAATTGTTTCGCCCTTATACCCGGAATAGTTATCCCGTGACGTAGGATGACTTGTAAAAGCGAATTGCTTGACTATATCAGGTATAAATTTAAACGTGGTATAGCTATCCGACGTTTTATCCTGCATCTGTAAAAGCGGCCCTTATTAATAGCGTTGGCTGAAAATACAGTGAAAAGTGACAATTTTTAGTTGGAAACCGTCAAACAATCTAATTTTGTTTTTCCTTTGTAACATTAACGTGTTTCAAAAACTTTTACAACATTTTATACATTTTTACTATACATTATATTAAATAATATTAGGCACAATTCGACGTCATAAGCGGTAAGCAGTACTACTCATGTTCCTTTAAAACAACATTCATTATATCCTTCGTCCACAGGTATGAAGTATTAGCACCACATTCAGCCACGCGCCCGCCTCCGGCTCAAGCGTCGTCGTCGTATAGGCGGCCAGCACGGCGCCCACATTCGTCACAAGATAGAAAGCGGCAAAATACAGACCAAAGTTTCGTGGGCGTCGTGCATTGATCGCCACCGAGCGCGGCAATGCAGGCCTTCATGCCGCCGCAGCCCACCGCCACCACCACCGACAACGTCATCATGACAATTGACGGTTGCGTCAACACGAGCACCGCCCGAATCACATTGCTGACGGGGTACGTGGCCATCAGGCCGAGCACCATCTTTGCTTTGCTTATGTGCAGCCGCTCGGCGAGCAGGCCGCTAATCAACGCCTTAATATAGCAAAAGCAATTGATGGCGCGTACCACCGTCTTCGTGTGTGCTTCGTCGTACGCCAATGTGTCCTTGTAGATATTCTTCATGATTGCCCACAATGCGTAATGGCTGTAACGCTCCAGAAATTGCATCAGCAGCAGCAGCAGTATGCAACAGGCGACAAATGCACGCGACGCCAAATTCATGCACATCTTGGGCGAAGATGATGGTGGAGGAGTCGCTGCTGCATGCTGGAACGCTTATCCGAATAACGATGAATGTGGTGGGCCGTTGTACTGCCCGTCGAAGCTAAGCGGTGTAAATTTGTCCCCGAACTGCTGCTCTCCGCCCGCCCACACCCCCAACCACGCGTCTGGAGCTGCTGTTTGTTGGTCTTGCAAACTTCGGCATAGTTTGCACACTACAAGTTACGCGATAACAAATAGATAAAATGAATTTACAAACGCGGATAAACGAAATAAAATATAAAATGTATAAAAAGTCTTTCACATTTATCGTATAACCATAAATATTATTTTGACAAAGTAGTGGTTGGATACTCGGTCCCAGCACAAGTTTGTCAGATCTTACATTCTTTCTTTTTTCCGCGTAGATTAAACGGTAACACCACTGGATTGTTGGGAATTCGCACTCATACACAGTACGATGATGTTGTACCATACCGCATTTAATATTATTAGAGGTATTACTTCTTGTTGTGCCATTAGGTGAACTAAATTCAACCATTACCAGCCATGGCTCGGTGTCGCCAAGCGAATGGCGCATGTAGGTTTGTACAAGTGCCAGGTGGACAACAAGGAAGATGCATACAACAATAAATTATAAATGCATGTGTTGCTAGCGGTAGCGAATGCACAGCCGCCCTAGATTGACGTCATTCAATTTTGAGAATTTTCTTGCAGTTTTGCTGTATGTTAAGTTGCCTACATATTCACAAAAAAGTTGTTTCCTTTTTTTGGATTTACCTGCTCTAACCTCAAATCGCACTTTACTCCCGATACTCCCTTACTGTGTTACTATTATTTGTTTGTTGTTCATACGTACACATGCAAAATTACACATATAGATATGATAGATTGCAACGGTGTAGCACGGGTAGCATATTCAGATTGCCTTCTATGAGAATTTTATCATAGTTTGAAAGTGAGAGATAGTGATGCATCATCTATATACCCTTGGAAATACTGTAAACGGAAAATCGAGAATGCATAAAACATGGTTGTCATTAACAATATTTGTTTTTGTTTTGTGAAATTAAAAACTGTTTACAACATTTCCATACTGTTTTATACATTTTTCTAATATGGTTACCACATTACTTTAAATACTTACTATTCTACTAATTTATATATTTAACATTATTATCCTGACTAGAAGAAACTTAAGGTATATACAATATCTCTCATATTAAATTAAAATAATGTAACATTCATTACATATTTAGAGATGGCTCGAAGATCATTCACAGATGTCTCACCCCCCTTTTCTGAAACAATATTATACGTTTGTGACATACAACGGATCTCCACTCCAATTCGGTTACATCAGTAAGATTGCAGATCGTACCAATCTGCGGATGTGTGTCGTTGAAGCAATTATAAACCGGCGGCAGTAGAATTGTTGGCAGTTAACGCCAGTAATGCTCTCTATTGCCTCGATGAGCAAAAAACGGCAGTGGCACTTTGCAATTTTTCTTTGCATTCTGTTCCACCCGCACCATTATTCGCAATGGCTGAATTTGTATCGAATTATGCTCAAAACTCTCGTACTGATGGTAGACGGGGCCGATGCATAATACGCGTATATCTTGCAGATCTTTTGTGTGATTTTGCGGACAGCCGCGCTGGGTCATCACCCAGCGAATGTGAATTTGCAACGTCATACACACACATCATCATGGATCAAAGAATTTACTACTTTGGTTTAGGACGAGCGATTTGTGTGGCATGATTGGGATGACCAAACTACGCGAACATTACCAGCCATGATTCCGAATGACGCATGTATGTTTGCACAAGAGCCAGGAGGAGGCTAACGATGCACACGACGATGAGCAGACGCATATTTGATACTAACTAGTTTAAACATTAAAAATTATGTGTATATATTTTATATTAAAGATTAAAAATCATTGATTTCACACGTATTTGCTGGAAAAAGTTGCAAAAACGCACAAAAAGTGTCCAAAGAACAAAAGTTACAAAATTCTAATGACTCACTATTTTTTGTCACTTTTTCGTGACTTTTTACAACTTTTTTGTCACTTTTTCGTGACTTCTTACAACTTTTTGCTGTTTTTCTTTGTTTTTCATACTTTTTGCTATGTTATTTTGTTAATTTTCTTGCTCTGTTTATAAAAGACAGCAAAAAAAACTGGAGAAATTTGAAAAAAGCAGCAAAAATGTGTCAAAAGAACACGAAAGTTAGTAAATTCTCAGGGCTTTCGCTATTTTTTGTTACTTTTTCATGGATTTTTACAACTTTTTGCTAATTTTCTTTATTTTGATTTTATACTTTTTGCTATTTTATTTTCTTATTTTTCTCGTTTTGTTTCTAAAAACAAGCAAAATGCCACAGAAAACGGCGAAAACTAGGAAAAAGTATTGTAAGAAACTGCAAAAAGTTGTAAAAAGGAACAAAAAAGTTGCAAAAGGGAACTCGTCGTCATGACCCATCGTATGTGAATTCGAACGCCGTAGCAGTACAATTGATTCGTCTTGGTATTGGCTACGGTGCGATTCGGTCATGTAAATTTGACCATCACCAGCCATGGTTCGGTCGTGCCAATTGAGTGACGTGCGTATGATTGTGCAGGATCTGGCAGAAGGCCAACGAGAAGGCAGGCGACACTCAGCAGACGGCGGTGCATATTTGTGCTGACACTGTTTATTAGTTACGAGAAAAGTGAATATTGTTTTGTTTGCACTATCGTATGCATAGCCACCCCAGATATTAACTAGACAAATGAAATTCGAAAAGGCACAGATAGATTCTTAAAAAATTTTAAAGTTAAAAATTTATTTAAATTTTTTTTAACACTTTTACTTTAGCTAGAATCATAAAATTCGTATATGTTATAGAGGGGGATACCCTAACAATTTTGCTCCAAACCTGACTTCAATATCGCAAACCGTTTTGGAGTTATTAAGGTTTATAGATTTTGACATTCACCCCCCTATCACCCTTACGCGAAGTGATATGGAGCTGAAAATCTTCAAAATTGATAACACAATATTAAGGAACATTTTTATGAATATTCAAAGAAAATCGCGTTCTAGGGCCTAATTCACCTCTTATACCGCTAAAACCCTTTATGACATGCACTTTCAAGCATCTGCAATGAAATCAAAATGATTGAAGCATTAAGTAACAAAATAAAACATTTAATGCAAAAAATAGGTAGGTACATAGAAATATACATATATTTAGTATAGTATATATAAGAATAATGTTGTCGTAAATTGTTAACAAACTGATATGTAATGGCAGTGGAAGAAGGAAGCAATGTTTGCTTGATGCCTTGCACAAAATGATTACATTTGTTTGAAAATTGTGATGGTTTTTGTTTAAATATGTGATATGAATGTAGACATGTTTAACGCCCAGAATGAGTGAAAATCGAAAAGTGAGGTTGGGATTACATTTTCACTTATTTCAAGCATTAAAACGCTGCAATTTGAATGCGAATGTCAATAAATAGTAAGAAAAAATCATTTAACATCGATTTTATGTTAAAAGAAACATCAAAATCGCGTTCCAAGTGCGATTTTTGTGTAAATTTATCTTTGACAGTTGAAACACTTCCCAAGTCAAAAACAATTTTACGCAAAAATCGCATTTTTTCAACGATTTTGATGTTTCTTTTGCTTAAAATTAATGAAGAGTATCTTTACCTTATTATTTATTGAAATCCGGATTGAAATTGAAGCGTTTTAATACCTGGAATGAGTGAAAATGTGATTCCAACCTCACTTTTCAATTTTCACTCATTCCAAGCGTTAAAACGCTCTAATTTCAACGTGGATTTGCCAATTTAACATCGATTTTATGGTAAAAAAAAGTATCAAAATCGATGAAGAACGCGTAGAGATGTACAAATAGTAGATACAAAAAAATATCAAAATTGATAAAGAACCATATTAGTGCTTCCAGTACAATATGAACACATTTTCATTTCAATCAAGCTTTTAATTCAAAAATTCGTGCATAAAAATATACTTAAAACAGTTAGTGTCAAATATGCATCTGCTCATCGTCGTGTGTATCGTTAGCCTCCTCCTGGTACTTGCGCAAACATACATACGCGCCATTCGATTGGCGTCACAGAACCATGGCTGGCAATGTTCGACGAATTTGGTCCATTTTAATCATGCCACAGAAAGTAAATGCCTTGATCCATGATGCTGTGTGTGTATCGTGGTGCGAATTCACATTCGCTGGGTGATGACCCAGCGCGGCTGTCCGCAAAATCACAAAAGATCTGCAGGATATACGCGTATTATGCATCGGCCCCGTCTACCATCAGTACGAAAGTTTTGAGCATAATTCGATATAAATTCTGCCATTACGATTAATGGGGCGGGTGGAACAGAATGCAAAGAAAAATTGCAACGTGCTGTTTTTGCTCATCGAGGCAATAGAGAGCATTACTGGCGTTAACTGCCAACAATTTTACTGCCGCCGGTTTACAATTGCTTCAACGACACACATCCGCAGATTGGTACGACCTGCCGTCTTACTGATGTATCGAATTGAAGAAGAGGTCCGTTCTACTCGCGCATTTCATGGTATTTTGAACGAAAATCGACAATCCAAAACATATCAAATAAATTATAAATATATCCAGTAATATGCCAGAATAATATTTACGAAAAGGGAGGTGAGACATGTGTGGACGATCTTCAAGCCAGCTCTAAGGTGGTACATTATTTTTAATTGAACATCAGGAATACAATACAATAAATAGAGTATTCTTTGCACATCCACAGATTCGTATGCTTTGTTGTCTTACTGAAGCATCAAATTGCAGCGAGCAGAGATCCATTCTACTGTTGTAAAATAATATTTACGATTTTACTGAATTTGTGCCACAAAATGGAGGTGAGACATCTGTGGACGATCTTCGAGCCATCTCTGAATAAGTAAGTAATAAATGTTACATTATTTTAATTTGATATGAAGGGATATATAGTATACCTTAAGTTTTCTTTGGATTAATAATAATAATAATAGTAGAATAGTAATATGATAATTAAAGTAATGTGGTAACCATTATAAAAATGTATAAAATGGTATACAAATGTTCTAAACACTTCATAAATAAATCAACAAAAACAAAAACAAACATTGTCATATTGTTTGACAGCTTACCAACTAACTATGTTTTTTTTTAATTATTATAAATTCTCGCTTTTGATCACAGTACTTCCATTCGCATTGCGCGCCACCCTGTAGTACTTTTTCAGCACGTCAACGTCGCGCAGCGTATTCAAAAAATCCTCGTCGTGCGTGATGACGATCAGCTGAAAGTTCTTTTGCGCTTGGCGCGTCGACACGAAGCGCGCCAACGATTCGCCCAAACTCTGTATGTTCTGTCGATCGAGATTCGTCGTCGGCTCGTCGAGCGTGAGTATGCCGCAATTCGCGCTGAACGCATCGGCGAGCGCGATGCGAATGATCAGACAGGCGAGCACCTTTTGCCCGGCGCTACAACGGCCGCGCATCTCCAGCATGGTATTGTTCTTCGATTGCATCACGCGATAGTTGTACACGCGCCGATTGCCCACCTGCTTCATCTCGCCGCTCACAATCTCGATGTAATCAATGTCGTTGCCGCGATAGATCTGCCGCCACAACTGTCGAATGCTGCGATTGATCTCCATCATGCGCGTCTTGTGAAACATACAGATTGCGTTCTCCAACGCTTCGGCGTACAGTTTAATGTTGCGTATCGCTTGATCGATCATCTTGCACTCCAAATACTTGTTGCGATACTCGACGGTTGCATTTTTAAAGTTTGGATTCTCCAATTCGCGATCCAATTCAATAATAGTCTGTTCGAGTTGCCGACGTTCACCATTCTGCTCACTCATCGCATTCTCAACGTCGACGTGCTGCTTCTCAAGTCGCTGTTTTTCGTTCACCAGCGTACGATACTTGTCCGCGTTCACCTCCTCCATCAATTCGTCCAATTCCTGCTGCAGCACATCGGCTTCGCGTTGCTTATCACGTAGTAATTGATTGTCTTGCAGCTCGCGAAACTTCCCCTCACGATTCGATAGATCCTCGCGCAATTTGCCCACACGCTCAATCACCTCGTTGATCTCCTCCTTGATCGCCTCCTTGGCGTTTTGCAATTGCGTCAAATCGGCCAATAGCGTATTAAAGTGACCGTCGAGATCGCGCGCCTGTTCGGCGACGATTTCATCGCGCAGCTTTCGAATACCGTCGTGTAATTTCGCGGCGGAATGGTAGCGTTCACGCTTTCCATCCAATACGCCAGCATTTTCCAGCCGGGTGCTCTCGAACAGCATCTTTTCATCATCGAGCTGCTGGTTTAGCTCTTTGATTAGTTCCATCTCGGTGGCGATGTCGTTCTGATACTTGCTCTTACTCTCCAACGCCGTTTCGAGCTTTTCCAGCAGTTGCGGCTTCTGATGCATCAGTTTCGCCATCTCCAATTCTTCGCTCACGAACTTGTTGCGCTTCTCCTTCAGCTCATTGAGACATTTCTGTTTCTTATTGAAACCATCTTGCAGATCGTCTTTGTTGCACAACAGCTTCTCGTTGCTCGCCTTCAATTCGGAGAAGAGAGATTTGGCTTCGTCGTGCGTACGTCCGGAATCGATTTTCGGAATTTGCGAGCGCGTAATGCGCACCTTCACATCCAAATTGGTGATGTCGCTCGTTAGTTGATCGATTAAAGCACAATTGCCGCTTAGATTATTTGCTAAATCAACAATTTCCTGCGGCTTCCTAACGTTAACTTTAAGCGTTTCAATCTTCCGATTGATATCACTCAGATCGTTCTCTAATTTATCGATTTGCGTCGTATTTGTAGCGATTCTCGCACGCAAATCGTCCTGCTTATCGTGGTAGGGCTTAATCTGCAATATCTCCTTGTATCGATTATCACTCACTTGCAACGACTCCTCGACCTGCTTCAGCTTGCGTGGAATGTCGAGTATACGTTCGCGCATTGTCACCACAACGCTATCAATCTCGCCGGTACGCTGCTCAAAATTTGAACTACACACCGGACAGCACTTTTTCGTGCGCAGCTCGCGAATGAAGCGCTCGTAGAGAATCTTCGCCGCGCTCAATTCGCCCTTCTCACGCTGCCACGCATCGACCGCGACGCGTAACTCTTCGCACTTTGCCGGATAGGCGCTGCCATCGCACAATCGCTCCAGTTTAGCTTCCGCCTCATCCAATTCGCGCGTCAACTCCTTCTGGGTGCTGCGCAACGTCTGCCGATCGCTGCTTTTCACCGCCGCTGCCTTTTCCAACTCATTAACACTACGATTCATCTCGCGTAGCCGCTGCTCGTTTTCGGCGCGTATCTCATCCAATTTGCGCTTCAAATTGGCCGATGGTATGGCGCCACCATAAACGCGCTGAAAATCGCCGTCCGATTTGCGTTTGATGCGTTCGATTTCGGTGCGCTTCGCCGCTACGTCGGCTTCAAACGCGTCGAGTGTGCGTCCAGTCAGCGCAATCGTTTGATGCAATTGAATTTCCAAGTTCAACTCCTCGATGTGCTCATTATTCGTGCGCAACTTCTCGTGGATGACGCGCAATTGACGATTGGTCGCTGCCTCATCGCATTGCGCATCCAATGCGGCGATTTCATCGTTCGTTTTCGCAATCTCCGAACGATATATATTCAAACTAGTATCGCTTACGTTCAATTTGTCAATCTGCGCCTCCAATTGTTCGATTTCATCTTTTAAATCAGCGATTTGATGCTGCTTCATCTCAACGATTTGATTGTGTTTGATGATTTCGCCCGATTTCGTATTGACCGCTTCCTGTAGCTTACCCTCAGCCGATTTATTCGCAGCGATTAGCTCCTGTAATTGATCATGTTCGCTTTGCAGCGCTTGCTTCAGCGTACGTTCAACCTGCGATAAATCATTCAAATTTTCCAGCGTGGTTACGTTGAGTAATTCAACAATCTGATTGATTAGCCGATCGCACTCCTCGCGTTTCGCCTTCAACGCCTTAATCTCCGCCTTGGTTTGTACGAGCTGCGTATTTTTATGCTGCAACTTGGCGTCGATTTGCTGTTGCTTTACGTCATAGTCATCGCGCTGTGCATTCAACGCGGCAAGACGCCGCTGATCCGCCTGCTTACCGTTGTTAAACTCCCCGATCTGCTGTTTCAATTCGCTGTCGCTGATGGTGAGCACGTTGCGTAGATTACCCTTCAAATTCGTCTGCATTTCATTGTTGTTATTCATCTCGCTGCGTTTGATGACGACGCGATTTTGCAGCTGGTTCAGTTCGGTTTGCAGCACGAGCAGTTCCTTGATGCGCTGCTTGATCGGTTGCAACTTATCTTGCTGCTCGATAATATCGGCCTTCACCTTCTGCAACTTATCGCGCTTACTCTCCAAGCGTCGTCGCTTCTCATCGGCCTCATCGCGCATCAATCGCTTGCTGTTTAATTGCTCATCCAGCACCTTCAGTTGATTCTTTTTTACCTTAATCTGATTCCGAAAGATGTCCACCGACTTATTATAGCGCACCGAATCAAAAATCTCGTCGAATTTTTGCTTAAGCGTTTGCGCTTCATCCAACGGCCACAGACTCTGCTCCTGATGGCAGAAGATGACATTGTTTAGGATCGCATGCGGTACGCCCATTAATTGAGCGCAAAGTGCATTCAAATCCGCCTGCCGATGCGAGATCGTTTCGCGTTCCCCGTTCCCCTGCATGTAGCTGATGGTCGCGTCCTGCTTCGAGAATTTCAACCCTCTGGCGACGGTCTGTTCGCACTTGGCGATGCGTATCACCGTTGCCGCATTGCCGCGCACATCCTTCACGTTGAGCTTAATCTGTCCGCACACGGAGACGACCTGATGCATGTACGGATCGGCGATGAAGCCTTGGCCGTTCTTCGTGCCGCCCGGCAGCTCGCCGCTGAGCGTATACTTTAGCGCTTCGATGATCGTGGTCTTGCCGCAGCCGTTCTGTCCGAGAAAGAGTGTCAGCGGCGAGTAGAATTGGATCATTTGGGCGTCGTCCCGCTGAATGCCATAGCTACGTATACCAGAGATGAAGAGTTTGTCCAGTTTCGACATGACTAATACTGCTAAATATTAATTAAATTAATCAAAATTAATTTCCGGCGTATTTATTCTACTTACATTGTTATAATTCGCTTCGGTTTACAAAATACTTGCACGTGTAAGGTGGTGTGTTTGGTTAATTCTAACCTAAAAAGTTATTAATAATGAAATACAATAAAGTAACATGTGTTGACAGTAGTATACCTTACACAATATCACTGTAATACTTATTTAACAAAATACACTAAGTTTATAAACAATTAATATTTAATTATAATCAACGAGGCATATTTCATAAATCTCTCCGATAAACATTTTGAGCGGGCATTTGTCGGATTCGATCAGTACTACCAACCTTGCAAACAAAAACATATATCACTTGATTTTTTGTTATAATTTATTAATTTTAATTAAAACTGTAAGCATTGGAATAGAATTGTAAAAGCAAACAAAAATTAAAATAATTGTAAGAATATTTAACTATAAAAAATTAAATTACATAAAAATACGCCAACTAGATTTGAGTAGTACAACTATTTTCAAAATAAATCACTTTAAGGTTAGAATTGTTTCACAACCCAAATATTTATGTTTTGCACACCTTGCACCAAAAAACAATGAATACAAATCGTGCATGCGGATGTAAAGGCTTCAGAACATGTCTAATCTGTGAAAAAGAATACAATCTAACGCCGAATGTCGACCTGGACAACACTCTAGAAACGTACACTTACTGCATCCAATGTGGCAATAAAGCGTGGAATAATTCGTCTCCACATTCAAATCACACTGGTGAATCGATTCAGTACGACGGAGTGTACATCTTAAAGGAGTTTCTCAGCGTAGAGGAAGAAGAACGTTTGATGAATGGCATCGACAACGAATTAAAATGGGATCTATCACAGAGTGGACGCCGCAAGCAGAATTTCGGCCCGAAATGCAACTTCAAGAAGCGAAAACTCGCTGTTGGTGATTTTACAGGCTTTCCAGCCTTTACAAAATTCGTACAGGATAAATTTCAGACGATTGCGTTGCTGACAGACTACCAAACCATCGAGCAATGTTCGTTGGAGTATGATCCGGAGCGTGGCGCCGCAATTGATCCGCACATCGACGACTGTTGGATATGGGGCGAACGAATCATTACCGTTAATCTGTGCGCCGATTCGATACTGACAATGACGCCAAACACAAAACCCACCGGTTACAATTTGGAATGTGTTGATAGCTATCCGAGTATTGTCAGCCATCAACCATACAAACCGCAAAAGTGCAAGTATAATGTAAAAGTGTGCATTCCAATGCCGCGCCGCTCCCTGCTCGTGCTGTACGGGCAGGCGCGATACGATTGGGAACATCAAGTGCTTCGTGACGACATCACGAAACGGCGTGTCTGCTTGGCGTATCGCGAATTTACGCCACCGTACCTGCCAAACGGGGAACGTCACAATGAAAGCGAAGAGGTTTACAAACGCGCACAGTTATTTATTTAAAATTCAATCGCAGATCGCTGCTAGTGCGGTATGAACAGGCGCGCTACGATTGGGAATAGTGGCGTAAATACCGGTGTTCTATGTGTTCTACGGAACACGGGCCCGTGTAAAGGAATGAAAAATCTGTCAAAATGTCATTTTTTTAGTTTTTACTTGTTTTTCCTCATTTTCCAAACGATTTCCTCCAAATTTTCTTTGAATGCGGCAAGATTGCAATATCGCAGAGGTAGAGTTAGAGAAATTTTGGTGAAAATCGCTAGGAGAATACGAAAAAAAACAATAAAAATTTAACAAAATTTCAATTTGTTTAGTTTTCCACTCGTTTTTCCTCATTTTCCAAGCGATTCTCTCCAAACTTTCTTTGAATGCAGCAAGATTGCGATGTCGCAGAGGTAGAGGTTGAGAAATTTTGGAGAAAATTGCTTGGAAAATGCGAAAAAACAATGAAAATCTGTCAAAATGTAATTTTTTTTAGGTTTTGATGGGTTTTCCTCATTTTTCAAGCGATTGCGATGTCCCAGAGGTAGAGATAAAGCAATTTTGGTAAAAATCGCAAAAAAAACATCAAAAAGTAAGCAAATTGGCATTTTGTCAGATTTTCATTGATTTTACACATTTTCCAAGCGATTTTCGTCAAGTTTTATTGGTATATCGTTGGATTATGATGTCCTAGAGGTAGAAGTGGAGAAATTTTGGTGAAAATCACTTGAAAAAATGAGGAAAAACCATCAAAAACTAAACAAATTTACATTTTGTTACATTTTCATTGATTTTCCACGAAAGTTTCGGGTTAGGCCAAAGGTCGTTGCTAATTGCGTTAAGCGAGAGGGGTATCTAATCGCGTTGAACATCAAGTGCTCTATGAGAACATTATGAAATGGCATGGAATTTACGCCACCCTACCTTCCATCCGGGGAACTTCACAATAAAAGCCAAGAGGTTTACAAACGTGCAGTTATTTATTTAAAATAAAATTACGCCTGCAGAGCAGGCCGTTCATGTTTACCTTCCAGATTCGTGTTGGTCTGCGCATATCCAGTGCCACCCTGTGTAAATAGATTTAATTAATTATTTATAATAAATAAATATTATGAAATTGTTAATAATTACGCGTTGAAGTACAATAATATCCTTTTCTTTTAACTTCTGCGAGGTGAGCGGATGAATCCAATCCTTCTTGATGATTTTCTCAACGCACTCCATTGTCACGACGTCACCACTAATAAATAAATGTTTTAAAATGATCAAGTTGTCCAAGAAAGAAAGATGTAAATGGTGTTTAGAGGGATATTGTGTAATCGTAATGACTTATGAAGCTTATGGTAAGTCAAAATGAATATTAAATTTTTCTCTTCGTAATATTTTGCGTGCTTTTGAGTCTTTCTTGCTCGTTCTTATATTTTTAGTTCAGTTTTACGTGAAGAAAAGCCAAAAAACTTAAAATAGACTGACAAAAAGATGTAAAACGAGCTCCATCAGTTTATTTATTTGCATTTTGTAATAATTCATTCTTTTCTGCTCTATTTTTTTAATATTTTGCGTGTTTTTTGTGTCTTTCTTGCTCGTTTTTATATTTTTCGGTCCGTTTTACGAGAAGAAAATGCAAAAAAAAACCTAAAAATTGGGAGACAAAATAAGAAAAACGAGCGCTATCAGTTTATTTATTTGTATTTTGTAATAATTCATTCTTTTCTGATGTATTTTGCTCCATCCTTTTAAGATTTTGAGTGTTCTTTGTCTTTCTCGTTGGTTATTATATTTTTTTCGTTTCGTTTTACGTGAACAAAGCCAAAAAACTTAAAATAGACAGACAAAAAGATGTAAAACGAGCTCTATCAGTTTATTTATTTGTATTTTGTAATAATTCATTCTTTTCTTATGTATTTTTGCTGCATTCTTTTAAGATTTTGAGTGTTCTATGTCTTTCTTGCTGGTCTTAATATTTTTTATTTTACGTTTTCGCTCCGTTTAAAATAAGTTTAATGGATATTTAAGTTTCAAATGTATTTAATACACCCGTCCTACCTTACTTAAAATCTTTTAAACTCGTCCTTTGTGATATTTATTGGCTGAGAGTGAGTGTAACTTACGTTGGTCGTAGAACAGCGCACGGCACCGAATTGCTCAAAATATCATGCGTGATTGCGCACATATATCGATTCTCCTTCGCAATCAGCGACTTTTTATCGGTCGGATCCTTAACCAGCGTGAATTTTACGTTAATCAAATCTTTTGCTTTTAGCGGCAAGCCCGATATGGGACAGTAGATGGTGCTATCCTGTAAGGAAACAAAATTGGTTAAATTACAATGCGATATATTGTTCGAAGAGAAATTTACTGGCTTGTCCACGTCGGCGGACTTCGCTTGCTTAATCTGTCCGGGAACCCAAAAGCTCGGTAAGTGTTTGTCTTTGCCATCGGCCATGTTTGAGATCGACGATGTGCCAGCACTCTCTGCAATAATTATACGTTTAGCAAGTTGAATAAAATGATTTGGTTTGTATACCTGGCTTGAAGCCATCGATCGGCTTGCTGACGATGTTGTTCTCCTCTTTCAGAAACTGAACGACCTTCTTATCGTTTTCCTCATTCAATTTCCGCTCCAATTCCGCCTCTTGGTTTTTCTTTGCATTTTCGTACTCCTTCAGCTTGCGACTGTGCTCATTCTTTTTGCTGATGATATACTGCAAAATCACCTCCTTGTCGAACAGATATCCATCTTTACTACAATACATATTCGATTATTTAACCCGCAATATCAATGGTAGCATTTACATTACGTGACTACAGGATTTCGACATGGTTGTAGCGATAGCGAACAGCAATCGAAATCTTTCACCGAATCCTTGCCGAGTCGTTTCGAGTTCGTACCGTAGCCGCTCGCCGCCGCGTCTTTCTTCTTCTCATGATAGGTGTAAACTGCTCCAGCTGTGCAATTACGTGCATGCCGCGTCATTTTCACACTAGTTATAATAAACTATTTCTTGAATTTATTGTTGTTATGATTTTAAGGTTATGTTTTGATTTTTTTGACAATTTATTTTACGCCATCTTCTTAAGTATGAGCCGTATGAGCCGTATGAGCTAAGCTAAACCAACTCCGTTTTTTGTTACTTAAATATTTAAATTCATTTGCTTGAAGATTTATTACTAAATTTACGTTGATTATAAATAGACAAAGATAAAAAAATGTTAATTTATATAATGTTGATTACTGCGCCATCTTGTAGACAATAGCGAAAGTAATGGCAGGGGGTTAATTTTTAAACAATTTTTAATTATTTCCGATGATTTATTTTATCAACTAAATTAATTATTGATAAATTGTGTGTGACCGAGAGATCGATAATTGAGCAATAAAACCTTGTGCATTGCTGTAATAACTGTGCTAAAGTCGGATGTGCGGTTAATAGAAAGATAAATATTTTGATTAGATAAGATTTAATTTATTTAGTTTATTATAAAGTGCCGCACCACCTTTTATAATTCCAGTTGTGCTGTGCGTGGTTATGCGAGGCGGAGAATGGATTCACCACGCATCATTGAGGCGAAGCCGAAGAGCAATCAAATTCAGGCGGTGGAAAGTCAGGATGAAGCGCCGCACAACAATGCGATCGCAAATACAAATGCGCTCATCGAACGAAACTTTGCCGAACGTCAAAAGGAATTCAATTTGTTGATATTGCGCGACGAATTGGAGCTGGACAGCGCGGAGGATTTGAATAATTTGGTTGGATTGATTAAAGGTGGTCCGAGCATGCTCCCGTTTTAATTACGGAATAAAAATATGAAGTTTTTTTCAGGTATTGGCAGCGGCAGCATCAATTTGGACGCATCGATTGAGCAACAGTGTGGTGGCGATGCGGAGGAAGCAGTAGGAGTAAAGATGGCGTCGACGGTCGCTGCGAAACAAACGCCTGTGAAAAACGACAAGGAGGAATCGATTTGGGATAAGATTGGAACGCTGGGACGCAAGAAACGCATTAAAGAAGGTAGAACACATTCTTTGGGCGTAATTCAAACACGAATTATCCTGTTTTTGTATGCTTTATTTCGATGGGTGTAAACCTAACCTTACTTAACAACGTCAAAAACATTATGCATTGAATTTCACTAATTTATTTATAATTAACCATGAAACATATCTAATAGCAGCGTAAAACGTTTGAAGACCTAGGAAAATATGTGAATTTAATAAAATTGTTGTAATTTGGACGATTTTCCACCAAGTTTTGAAATGTTTGTTATTGTTGTATTGATTACAATTTTTTATATTTTCCATGCTGATTTCGTACTGTTTTTAGCAAAAAGTGATTAGATAGTTGATAAATTGAAAGGCGGGATATTAATTATGATTAATAGCTTAAAATTTTAAGATATTTAATTAAATTTAAAGATGATGTGTCTGTGAAATGAAAACAATTTAAATTAATACAAGATTGCGATGCAGGAATGCAATAAATACAGCAAAGAATATGAATCACTTTGCTTGGGGGGCAATTGAGAAGAGAGTTGTGTATATTTTGGGGATTTGCTCGTTGAGATTTGAACATGCAAATGTAAACAATTCTTCCCAATGTAGGAATACCACAAATACGTGAAAGAATATAAAACACATTGCAATTGAAACGTAAATTACGCAGATTTTCATAATTTACTTGTTAACCTTAACAATGTCAAAACGTTATGCATTGAATTATATTATTTCACGGCTTACTAACGATTAAAATTAGTAAAAACAGCTTAAAACGTTTTAGGGCGCAGTAAAATATATTAATTTAATGATAGATTTTACAGTTTTTTTTTGGCTATTCTTGTATTAATTACGATTTTTGTGTTTTTAGTGCAAGAAGTTCAAGCTGAGGGAAAGTATGCGATTGATTCACCTGGCAGCCCAAACGCACCGATTGTCGGCCCCGAAGAATACGACTTAGGTAACACACATACAATTATTGAAAGACATATTGTTAAATAGTGACAAGCAACAAATGTTAGTTTTGGGCGAAATCAGTGTCAAAGTTTTCGTAAAAAATATCAAATATGAAAAATAGCTTTTTGACATTAGATAATTTTGAAATAAATTGGAATATATTAACTTTAACTAAGCATAAAAATTCCATAAATATAGCAAAATGGTCTCTGTTTTTTGTCAAAGTTTGAAACAAAGTGCGCATATTGCTTAACATTATAATACAGTGAAACCTCGCTATTCGTTTTATTTAATAAAAATGTTGAGAGCTTGAAATTTTCAATGACTTATCACTATTTAACAACAAAGTACTTTAATCCATCCCATAAATAAATGTAATTTTTAGATGAAAATGAGGAGCGTTGCATGCTCGAGCCGAAAGCGTATGAAGACGCACGCTTCCTTCAGCTGATTCGCGTGCTCATCGATTGGATCAACGATGAATTAGCATCGCATCGCATCATCGTCCAGGACCTCGCCGAGGATCTCTACGACGGGCAGGTTCTGCAAAAGCTGCTCGAAAAGCTCACCGGCGACAAGCTGGACGTGCGCGAAGTCACCCAATCGGAGGAGGGACAACGCCAGAAACTGAATGCGGTACTCAGCCACTTCAACTACGTGCTAGGTCTGCAGCGCACCGGCTCGAAGAAGTGGAACGTCGAAGCGATCCATTCGAAGAATATCGTCGCCATTATGCATCTGCTGGTGGCGCTCGCGCGCCATTTTCGCCCGCCGGTGCGTCTCACCGAGCAGGTGGTGGTGCCGGTGGTGATTGTGCAAAAG
>JARJDW010018849.1:0-11516 GCA_030264715.1 Adinopsis sp. GC000173 | reverse complement strand
TTCAACTGTGAACTCTTCGAACTCAATTTTGCTAGAACTACATATAATGATTATTCCAAGTTAAATTAGATTAAATCTAAACTGTCGTACGTAAAGAATATCTGAATCATGGCTTGTTACACTCTACTCTCTCGACTGTTAGTGGATGCAAATCCATGTTTATAGTGACAAATAACACTAAGTAATTGAATGCTGCTTTTTCATTGTCAAAATTTCTATTACTTCATTAACTTACATATGAATACAAATTGAAATATGGTTTATCATTTATAATTAACAAAAAAAATTAATTTATTCAGTCACAAATTGTTTCTCTGTGATAACACTAAGTAATGGAATGTTCTTCTATTTGCAAAAATTTGATAACTTCATTTATTTACATATGAATTTAAATGGAAATATGCTTTATTGTTTATAGTTAACAATATTTAATTTCTTTTTCTTGGAGTCCTTGATTTAGGCCTGTCACAATTGACGTTTTCCAAGTAGCGAATCTTCTTTTTGCTTTGATAATTACATAATAAATCGGTGTTACCAACTTTCCATAGGTAAAAACTCTATCCTTATAAGTTGGTGACTTGCACGGATTTATTATTATCAATTGATCTGTCAATTTCATCTCCTGTCGTTACAGTTTAATACGTGAATTTTGACCCACCTTAAATTTGTTCTAGTTCAACTCTAATAATAATGATTAATTCAAGCCACATACGACGACTTTAAAATCTGATTCATTAATCTGTCTGGAATGACAATTAACGTAATATCTATAAATATTTATTTAGGTTAAATTAGTTGCAACTTTTGTGCGAGTAATATAATTTGCATTTTTTAATTACTTATAGATGATTAAATAAAAATAGTGAGAAAAATGCAATATCTACTTATTGAATAATTTACCATACATTACATGCATATAATAAAACATAATATGATTTCTCTCTTGTTGTAATATATCGAATTATATTACTTATTATATTTCTTGAATAATGAATTTAAATTATAATACATATACCCGCCGTATAAAACAATGCAGCCGCTTATATAAACAGGCAGCCACACGTATATTTTACATTTTAAATGCATAAATGTAAAAATAATATTTTTGATTGGTTTATGGATTGACTATTTTAAGTGATTAAATTTATACATGAAATTTCAATTAAACTATGCATAAATTTTAATATGCATGAATGAAAAATCAACATATAACACTCGATTCCTGTAAATTTATCGCCATTCAAATAAATCTTATCGGCGTCGTTTTTTTTATTCATTTATATTCCCGCAGTTTATTTTATGTGTAAATTAGTCATTACTGCAACACAATTTTGTTGCACTTGTAACAAACTTGTGAATGGTCGCTTAGATTGTCATTATTTATTTTATATACGTATTATCACACAACGTAAAGGTTGTTGAACTGATTTTTTCCATATATATATATATATATTTAAAGAAGATTGAATAAAAATGTGTTTGCTGTAAAAATTTCACTGTAATGAGTATCTTATTTGTTGATTTATGAAGTACTGTACTGTACGTATACGTATTATGTCTGTATATGAAACTTGTGCAAATTTATTCAACTGTAAAAATGGGAAATATGATCCTGAAAATGTCACGACACCTTGCTTCAATGAGCAATGTACACATACAATATATATATATATATATATATACCTAAAAGGAAAATAAAAGGAATTGTCTTATATATCTATTCTTGTCGTTGAATGTTTATACAGCGAGATATTGTTTCGCTATAGAATTTCACTCAATTTATATATTCAATATTAATTAAATTTATCGTATAAATATAAATTTAAAATAATTCAACAAATAATTTCATCTTTTATGGCGCATATATGGTGTACTATTATTCTATAGGTTATCAATGATTAGTTTATTACTTAAAATTATCGGAACCATAAAAATAGTTTACGGCCAATAACTTATAGTAAAGTAGTGGTAATTGAATTGATACCACTGTTATTATTACTACTATTATTTTAGCAGCTCGAATAATGAACCGTATTTTTTGAGATAATTTTTGTTTTCGGTGTGTGTGTGTGTACTTAAAAAGCCCAGTGAGGCAATAAATGTAACTTTAATGGCTTTCTGAAAGGAAGTGGTTACTCTTTTCCATAAAGATTATAAGTAGTTCAAAGCCAAAATACAAGTAACTTTTCCCTAATAAAGTTTCTCATAAACCTTAAAAGATACATAAATACTATCGTTTACAAAATATTACAATAAAAAAGCGTTTTAGATAAATTAATCAATAGCAAACTTTGCCTATAAAATTTAGGATATGAAAATGTAAATTTATGAATTAAAATATGTTTTATTCAAAAATTCATGACAACTATAAGAAATATGATGTTTTATCAATAACTAAATTGTCATACATATGACATACATATGATATGGTTTGCATAGACATCGATACCTACTGTTATTTTTAGAGTTGAAGTCTATTTTACCTGTTTCTACGATTGTTCATAAGGTTTTTGAAAAGTGGTATAATAAATATCCATGTTAAATATTTGTTATAATATGCAGATTGTTGTGTGTTATAGAAGCCGATTTTATTATTCTAGAAGAATATATGTACAACATGCATTAATAATAATACAGAAATATATAAAATAACAGACCTAGAAGTATAATTAAATTCTACGTTTATGTCATAACCTCTATTTTCGCCAAAATCAAGTGCACATGCTCAGTGGTAGTCGTCCAAGAGTACTTATGTACTCTTGTAAATCACAGAGGGCGCATAAATATGAAATCAAAGTAAATTTTAGATACAGATTATTAAGAAAATAGCCTAAAGTGTCGACTGTGTGTCAGGAACGCTGTTGATGCCATTAAATAAAAAGTAATGAATAAAAACGTCTTAAGGGTTACTAGATCAGTTGGCACAGCATTGGATTTTGAGGTTAGAACTCGTTTATTATAAAACTGTAATTAGACATTTTTTTATTCTTTCTGGGATTAATTTATTTGTACCTACTGCCAAAAGAGAAATGAATTGATTTTTGTCTTTTCCAATTAAAGGCAAGCAAGCAAATGAATTTGAGTTTATAGCATTTTTTACACAATCGACTTGGTTTCGCATTGTGTGTGTATAATAAGAAATTTTCCGCTAATAAAGTTTTTTGCAAACCTAAAACTATGTTGCAATGAAAAAGCGTTTTAGATAAATGAACCAATAGAAAACTTTTCGCATATAAAATGTAAATTTATAAAACATAAAAATAATTCAATTGATTTATCACAATTGATTCAAATAAAAAAAAGGAACAACTGAAAGAAATATGGCAGTATGCTATGTTCTTATCAATAGAGAAACGGTTGGTTGATTTTTAATACAACACCCGAAAGTTTGCACCCATATATATACATATACATATTGTATATAATAAGTAGTTCAAAGCCGAAATGCAACTTTCCCCCAATAAAGTTTGTCATAAACTTAAAGCACATCATAAATACTATCACTTAGGAAAGTTTTGCGATGAAAAATTGTTTTAGATAAATCAATCATTATTTATCATATATAGCGGGCTGATAGCTTGCGGGTATTCAGATAGATTTTCATCATTAGTTTCTGAACTATTGAGAGTGATATAAAGCTGTATCATTTACCGAAATGTCTGCTATCTAGCACCCTCCTCGCAATTTGCTGATATATAAATGAACGCAATAACATTTCTAATGACATTTCAGATAAGCAATAACAACTTGGCAAAACCTTCAAATGCAAATCTACAATGTCATTAAGTTACATTTACTCGCTTTAAATATCTTCCGTTAATGTGCGATGATGTTCTACTAACTAAAGTGAAAAATGTGTGTAATGTAATCTTTTATGCATTGTTTCTGATTGAAATTTGCATGTCGTTATAAAGAACTAACCAAACCATTCTTCTTTCAATTCATCTAACTTGATTTGAATAAACAATGGGGATTATTAACGATGCAAAAAACGATGTGTTGTTACTTTACTTACCTACCTACCACTCCTTGCGCGAGAAAAACTTGTACACAAGTCTCATATTTATAACATTGAAAGTGCATTAAATTAATACGATAGAAAATAATGTTATATAAACCTACATAAATTTTTAACGCACCGTAATTGTGCATGTAAGTGTTTCAATGTTCACTTACGTGTTACCACCATCCGCTTTTTTAAAATTTCATCTCGTTTAATAAAGCTTCAGACGCTTTGACGTAAAAATTGGATAATAATATATTATTTGTTGTTGCTTTGAGCAAAATTGCGGTGGTTATTACATTTTTACACTATATTGTATGATAGTAGGTAGGGTATAATATCTGGCAATGAAAATATTGATAAATGAAGATTTTTATAAATGTGACCTACAAACGCGCTTAACTTACATTAATTTAAGTAATTTCTCATATTATTCATTGCGCCGCTCGCCTATTTGTATATACCGTTTTAGGCATAAATGCAATTAATAATTTATATAAAAGTGTTTTTTTTTCATTTTGATGTATAGTATATGATGATCAATAACCATAAAAGTAACATTAATCATGAACACGTAGTGCTTTCGGTGCATAAATCCAGTTTCAGTGCTTTTTTCAATTTCTTCCTTTGAAAAATTTATTTGTTTATAAAAAGTGACGTTTTATATGAGAAATTGGTAATAAGTTTGCTATATAGGAGTTTTCAGTTACACTAATTATTTCAATTTCTCATTATTTATTGTATGCTTTGTAGTCCCTTTAATCATAACGAACATAACCTAAAAACTATGTAATAGGGACATAGGGACATTTTAAAATTATATTGGTAAATAATGAGTGCTCTGAGTGCTGCAACTACTGCCAACTGCGGGAAGATGTTACTAAATACTACACAGTTAACTGAATGATGTTTATTTACAATAGTTTATAGGTTATGTTCGTCATACTGAAGTCGACGCTTAGTTAAATGATAAAGAATGCGGGTATAAGTCTAGTAGTAAGTAATATTCAATTAATAATTCCTAAAATTGTTTTTTAGATGATTGAGATGATCAATAATTATAAATGAAACATTTTAATCATGAATATGTAACACCTGCGGAACATAACTCCAATGCCATCGCTTGGGTAATACTGCTAATTTGGCAGTTTTCTATTACACTAATTAATTTAATTTATAATTATTCATATTGCATCGTTTGTGGCCCCTTTCAACCTAATAGGTACATATTTAAATGATACAATTAATAATTCATAAAAGTGTTTTTTATAGATGATTGAGATGATAAAAGACATTAATCATGCAAATGTAGTGTTTTCGGTGCATAAATCCAGTTCCGGCGGCGCATTTTTTAATTTCTTCTTTTTTTTTAAACTTTATTTGTCTATAAAGTATCATTCGATAAATATGCAAAATCGGAAATAAATTTGCTTTGCAAGGTACACTAATTTATATAATATCTCATTATTCATTGCATCGTTTGTAGCCCCTTTGTAGGCATATAAATAATGCAATTAATAATTCATAAAAGTGTTTTTTTTTAGATGATCAATAATCATAAAAATAACATTAATCATGAAAATGTATCACTTTTAGTGCATAAATTCAGTTCCGGTGCATTTTTTTAAATTTTATTTGTTTACAAAGTGACATTCTTTGTACAAAGTCGGTTATTTATAAGTCTGCTATTAGAATATTATTTCTCATTATTCATTACATCGTTTGTAACCCCTCTTAGCCTAGTAGCTACCTACATAAATAATACAATTAATTATTCATAAATGTGGTTTTTGTACATGATTGGGATGATCAATAATCATATCCTTAATATTAATTATAAAAACCTATAGCGCTTTCGTTGCATAAATCCAGCTCCAGTTTTTTTTTATTTTATTTGTTTAACTTAATGACATTTTATATGCAAAATAAGTAATAACTTTTCTATTACAACAATAATAATTAATGCAATATCTCATTATTGATCGTTTGTAGCCTAGTCGCTACTAAATGTAAATAATCCAATTAATAATATACAAAAGTATCTTTTTAAGGTGATTGAAATAATCAATAATTATAAAAGTATAATATTAATCATGAAAGCGTAGTGCTTCCTGTGCATAAATCCTATTCCAAAGTATTTTTTCAATTTTTTACTTTTTTAAAATTTTATTTGTTTATAAAGTGACATTCTATATGCAAAATCGGTAATCAGTTTGCTGTGGGAGTTTTCTGTGTGTGTGTACGAATACCATCTAATGGAAAACATGGAATACATTGTTAAACGAGCCATTTCCATGAAACAATTGATTTAGCCGCAGAGGAGAAAATGTTATTTCGCATTTCCCTAATCCTATTCGAGGTATTGCCTTACACTACATTGACATGTTTCTTCCCTATCAGACCAAGCTCCTGGTTAATATTAATGAGACTGTATTTAACTGCGGAATAATAAAAGGATTATTGCTTATATTACAAGTAGCAATAATAACTAAATAAATATATGGAATCAACAACACTAATTCCCCGCCCGCCTTCTTTTTTGTTGCAGATGTCGTGAAAGAAAATCTAAGGAACGAGGAAACGTCCTCGTAAATAGTTCAAGGATGGAGATATCATCCCGGCTGGCCGTCTGTTTTTGCATTCTTTTCCTTTTGGATGTTAACAAAGCAGTAGATCCTTGTAAGTCCAAAACAAACAAGCATTAAAAGTTTTTCATGTGCTTACATTACCAAACAAAACTTTTTCTTACTTTTTTCCACATTTGTTTTTTCATTAAAGACGTTACCCGGCCGGTTTTGCTAAACAGCAAACAGCACTTTCAATTCACGCTTAAATTCATCGTAGTTTAGGTGCATCGAAAGTCATTGGACCTTTAAAAATAACACACTGATGCCAAGCATATAAATTTAATTTAAATAGACGTATTCAATTAAAATTCAAATTAATTTAGGATTTAAATTGACGTTTAAGATACATTGCTTTATAATTTATCTAAGGGTTTGGTAACGAACGATTATCTATTTTACATTTATCATTACTATTAATTATTTATCTGGTAAAAACACGTATATGCCTAGTATATTTAATCATTAATGAAAAACGTAATTGCTTTTTGAAATTTTCAATTTTAATGACAATAAGCAACATAAAGTTAAAATTTATTACAAAATTGCCAGTTTATTCAATTATAACAATTTGAAATTACACTGATGGTAAAAGCACAAATTGAAATAAATAAAGCTCGCAATTTTTTTTATCTAATTGCTTAATGTTTTTAACAGCTAATTGAATTCAAATTTTAAAATAAAAATCTTGTAGGTAATTTTGTTCATTTCTATGTTAATTTACTTGGATGTTTTATTGAAAATCAATGAGCTCAAGAGTATATGTTTAATTTACATTATGGTAAAAGTAAATAAGCTCACAATTTTTTATCTATACTTTTTGAAATAAAATTTAGGCATTTAATTGCTTTTATGTTAACTATTGTTAATTGATTAATAAGGGTTTAAATCAATATTTGATAGGATTCACCGATACAAATGATCTTGAATCTATGGGACTCAAAACTTGCTAATGCGAACATTTCTAGCTCAATTTGTACCACATGGCACGGAATAGTTTGATTATTTGAAGTTGGCAGAATTGAGAAACAATATTATCCCAAATAAAATAATGTTTAAAACGTTTTTTTAAGAAAATTATGGAATAAGTGTAGATATTTAGTTACTGAAATCGCCAAACGGGACATCCAGCGTTTTGGACTTTATTGTTTTGAATTTAAATTAAACAAGAAAGTATTCTGTAAGAGTGGTAACGGGTTTTTCCAAGTAGTCACATGCCAAGTCTTAGTTTCGTCGTCTACTAATTGGTTTCATATCTATCATCGATTCTATAGCGTCCTAGGGGCAGTATGTAGTTGTTTTGTTACATTTTTGTCACAAAAAACAATAACACACTCGTCACCAACTATGACATTAATGCAAGTTTTAATTTTTAAGGTTAATTAGTGACTTAAAACGAATAAACAACAATTTCAATCTAATAAGTTATTGTATCTATTTGTATATATTCTTATCAAATATTTTTTAAAAACCTTCATTATATATTTTTAATATTTGTTAATGGATAATTGAATGGAAATTGAAAATAATAAATATTATAGGTAATTTGATTCATGTTGCCAAGATTTTTTATGTTAATTTACTTACATAACAGTTTTATTGAAAATTCAATTAAACAGAGAGTAAATGTTTAATTGTTATTTCCGTTTAATGACAAGAATTAACTCTTGGATTAAAATGAATGATTTTCCTACACGATACTCTCTACTACAACTCGTAAATACGAAATCGTTCCTTTCAATATTGAAATATTCATTTTACACGTTTCTATTTTTCGCTTGATTAATCGATAAAGGCTGGCAATATGATTAAGTATAATCATTCTTCGTTTTTATTATCATTTTTGAAAGTAGTCTAATTTGAATATTGTAAATGTATTTTATTGATTTTTGTTTTAGCTCAATGTATAGCACCATTGGGAATGGAAAATGGATCGATTCGCGATGATGATATAACAGCAAGTTCTTCATTCGACAGTGGCAACGTAGGACCTCATCACGGCCGGTGAGTTTTTTACTCAGAAAGAGAGAAAATTTATGCTAATCTAATAAAATACTGAATATTCTTTTATAATACAATCCGTCATGTTTCCAAATTGAATGCGTCTGGGTAGTGGTGGTTGGAGTGAGAGAAGAAGGAAATTCATGAGGTCGGTGAAGCGTTTTTCTTGACGGAAACAACGCCAAATGTATGCTTCTTTCTTTTCTCGACTTTGACATATGGCGCAATAACTTGTGAATTGCATGTAGAAATATGCTTAAAACTTTGCTACTTTGATGAAATTTTAACTAACATAAATATAATGGGAGAGTAGGTAATAATAATAATAAAATAACAATAAAGTCAGCTTTTGTGTCGTGGAGTATAGAGTAAGTAGAATGAAAGGAGGAAAGGAAGAAAATGTTTATAGAGTAAATACGCGTATTTACTATTTAATCAAAACTCGTTTTACGATTTCCAATAGTTTTCTTTTTAATATGTGTTATGCTCTGAATCTCTGTAAAACGTATTCAATACGCGACTTGACTACAAAGCTTGTTACAGATAAAAGAAAATCAATTTCAAGTTAGGAGGTATATAGTTGTTGTGCGAGTAATGAAAACTCGGGCAATGGCAATATTTATATTTTAATTCACCTTAACGTTTTCATCTTGTTGGGGAATTTCTACCATTCCATTTCGTTGTGTTGCTGCTGCCGCTGTTGCTACTGCTCCTGCTGCTTCTCGCTGCTTTCTTCCTTTTTTTTAAAGGCAATCTATTGTAAACGAATCCTTCCTAGAAGCAAACAGACCGAATATGAAATTTTGAAAGCACCCTCTAGGTCTGTTACGCCACTCAATCTTCTTCGTAGCGTATCCTGTCAGGTTTATGAGAATTTAAAACCCTTCCCGTATGTCTTGTCGGATCAATAAAGCGGCTCTATGTATTTTACGTAGTTTGTACTTGTGGTCTACAACTATTTTATAACCTCTGCAGGTGGCTAAACACTAACATCAACAAAATTAACCTTCTATTAAGTATTCTAACTTAAAACATCCTCTAACTAATCTACTTACACTTAATATATGTAGATATAATATATATATAGTTGGTGCTCGCCATTAACATCACCAAAAATTATAAAATCCATTAAAAGCTAAACTAATCGTTTATTATATAGCTAATTATTATAAAATATCAATTTTTTTTCTTAATAAAGTTAATGATGTTTTGAGCAGTCACGTGATGAACCATAATGTTATAATATTATTATTAAATAAACACTTGATTGGTTCACAATCAAATGTGTATTCTTAATATTTTTTTTTTCTTAAATTTTAATAAGTTGCAATGATTGTAGAATGTCGAAGCTTTTTTCTGAAATTTGTTATAAATATATTGTACAAAAATTACTTAATATGTATAAATTATAAAAAAGTCTAACTTAATTCATCGTTTAACTCAGTGGTTTTCAACCTGTGGGGCGTCACTCTCTAGAGCAGTAGGTTACAAATCTGTGAGGTTTTCCTCTCTAGAGAGGCACAAGACTAATAATTTATGCCGTTTCTTGCTTCATTACATTTATCAAACATTGAAATTTTTGAATTTTGTTCGATTTTTGTTGATTTCCGCACCAATTTGAAAGACTGTGTACTTTGTGAGGTATTTATAAATTGGGTAATTACATGTGTTGCAGAGGGTCGTAAATGAAAAAGATTAGAAACCACTGCTCTAGAAAGCACAAGGCTATTACAAGGCGGGCCGGTAAATGTACAAGAAAATGATACTGCTTTAGAAATGCCAGAGAATTTTGTTTGATTTTAGTTAGGTTGATACTCTCTACAATAGTGTCGACTAAAGTTGGTTGCACGTGGGAAGCAACTTCAGTCGGCAACAGACCGTTCACAATCCTCCCTGTCCACAAAGAAGCACATTTTATACTTGAATAAAATTAATAAAGTTGTACAAATATTTAATAAATAATATAATTAATGGAATCTTTAAATAATACACTCAGCCATCCAGTAATGCCCACATTTATTAAATTGGACTTTTACGTGCATCAAGGAAGGCACAACGATTAGTTTATAACAAAAAAGGAACGAAAATGAAAAAGGTTTGAGAAGCACTGGTTTAACTACTCATACACTTAATATGTACAATAGATTGTGTAACATATACTCACCATTAAGTCTTCTACTAAAACTTATAATATTAAAAGCCAAACCAATCGTTTATCATAGCCTTCCTGCCATTATTCTTGATTAAGGTACATTTACTGGATTCTAATCAATCAACCAACGCTCAGATATTTTTACCAAATTATGGATGATAAATTCATCTCCATCACGGGATGTAGTTCAAGGTTCAAACAAAACAAGAAAAAAAATGCAAAGCACTAAACAACTACTTGTAGTTTACTAAATAACAAATTGCAGGTAGAACATATGTTGTTGTTGTTGTTGCAATTACGAGAAAATCCAGCGAAAAGCTATCGACATGCCATTCGTGGAAAATAGATACGAGTATTAGATTTAAAATAAGTATATGTTTAGTTCGCGACGTCTTGCTTTTTTCGAGTTTAGCTATTCAGTTTGCCACAGAAAGAAATCAATGAATAATGGATGGCTATGCTCTAGAGACGACTCTTTCAAAGTACAATACTCTGAAGAAACTTCAACACTTTTATAGCACACACTTTTATCTTTTTTTTTTTCTTCCATGTATGTGTGTGTGTGTGTGTGTGTTGAAAAGTATTGAAATGTCTTACAAGTATTAAGTGATCAATTGGGGTTCTTATTCTTTTCACTTTCAAATTGCACTTTGATTCTGAAATATGGTATAGATATAGAGTATATACCCATAGTCTTGATTAATAAAAAATCGTCCGTGATCAAAATTTAATATAC
>JARJDW010018842.1:0-16535 GCA_030264715.1 Adinopsis sp. GC000173 | reverse complement strand
AAACAAAACCTTTTTATTTCCCATTGTCGTATCGCAATCAACACTCGAAAGCAGTTTAATATAAGTTTGTCGATTTGCATCGGCGCAAAATTTACACATGATTTTACCCAAACAATAACAGCGCCACCCGCCGAAGGAAACTCATCCGAGAAAATATATTTATTGGGCGCGAAGTTTAATTTATATAATAAAACGTTCGAGTTGAATAATAAATTGCATATACTTCGCTTTCGCAAAGGGCAAACATCGCGTAAAGCACTCGACAACTCATTGCCAAACAGTAAAATCGTCATGATCATCATCATCGTGCATGTCGGCTTGTTCGAACGTTATAAATGCTTTGAATAGATTAACATGCATAACACACTTTTTGCGGTAAAAGTTGCGAAAAGAAAAAAAAAACGGGATAAAGTCGACTTTAAAACGACTTTAATTTTTGCGTGTATACGTAATTGTGATCTCGCTCGCGATGAAAGAATGCCTTGCTTGCTGGATGGAACGAAAAAAAAGTTTGTATTTGGCCGGGCGCCAAGAAAGCGCGCGCGCGACACTTTTGCCACTTGTTACAACCGCGCTGAAAGATTATTTATCATAATTTACGGCAGCCAGTCACAAAATTTATGCCGTTGTAGGTGAAACAAACTTTCCATAATATTACCAAACATGAAAATGTTTATATTTATTTTTTTGCCCTACTCGTCGGTCGGAGGCACAACACAACGAAAAAGTTTTCCGATTCACCAGCAGCGGCAAAAAAAGTTTGATTTATTTTTCGCGCAGCTTTATTAACTCGCTTCATTTACATTTTCCATTAAAAACTAGACCAATTTTTGATGCGCAACGTCAAATAGATTCGTCACATGTCATCATCGAGATTAAAGCAAACAACTTTAGAGAAATGAAATGTATGCAAAACCTAAGTTGTTACTTATCAAAGATTTGAAAGGTTTTTCTTACTTTATGCTTTGTTTTAAAGAAGCTAGAAGAAGATGGGAATTTATGTTTGTTGTATGCAAATATTTTTATGAAACTTGTTGAGAACCAAAGTGTTGTTAAAGTTCAAGTAAACAACACAAAAAAATTATTACCTATTCATATTCTTTTTATATTTTTATTATATACCTATAATGTTACACTTACCAAATTACTTTTTATTGAAAAGTGCGATAAGTTAATTTAAGATTTATTTCAAAATTAACATAGGAATGTTATTGCAAATTTAAATAATTTTAAAGAGTTTAAAATAAAAGTGTTTTATTGCATTTTAAGCAAATTTAAATTGCTTGACGAAAGAATATGTGAATTTATATTTGTTGTATGTAAAAATTTTTACAAGAGTTGTTGAGAAACCAAAGTGTTGTTAAAGTTGATGTAAACAACTCGAAAAAATTATTGTTGTGTATATTATATAAAGTTATTTAAATGATACTTAAAGACAGGGAATAGTCTTTTATGGAATTATTTTTTATTGTAAATATTCCTGCTTTCAAAATTAAAGTAAGAATGTTATTTATTCTAAGTTTAAATAATTTTAAACATTGATTTAATATAAAACACAAGGTTATAGTTCATTAAATTACTTATATTTTTTTGTTTATGTACCTTTCGTCTAAATTGCGCAGATTGGATCTATGCTAAATTGCCATCATTAGAACTATCAAATTGTTTATAAATATAAAACCGTGAATTCTTCAATGTTATTAGATATAGTAACGAAGATTATATAAAAGGTAAATTCAATTAGGATTGGTATTTATAGATGTGAAAGAAATCAACAATCAAATATAAATGATATAATGAACTAACCTTGTATTTTAATATAAATCAATTGTTAAAAATGCTTCATCATAAGTTTAACACAATACAAATTTAAAAGATTTAAACAGTATAATATTTAAAATAAATGAAGAAAATTATATTATCTTTAACCCTTTGAGGACAGAATCTAAAATATTTTACTTAACACATCTTTATTTATAGAAATTAATTACAAATAAAGGTAAAGACCAAATTATGCAAAATTTACAAAAAAAAAATTAACACCAAATTTTATTGAAAATCTTGAAACTTTACTCTATAACACTACTTATTTTAAGAATTATTATGACAGGCACAATTTCTATTATATTGATAACACTTATTGCACATTCTTTGTCACTAGAAAGCAGTAGGCATTTGGAAAACTTATTTTAAATTTGTGGTTAGTAACAGTAACCACTTGTCCTGAAAGGGTTAAATATTCTAAACTTTATTTCCAAAATAAATATCAATTTTATCCTTATTATATTTTTATTACGGAACTACAATAAAATGTTAAAAAATTTAAAATTAAAATGCATTATTTTTACTATACTTTAATAATTCTACAAGTAAACGTGAATTTATGTTTGTTCTATACAAATATTTTTATAAAACTTGTTGAGGAACAAAAATATTGTTAAAGTAAACAACGTAAAATCCACATTTTTGTAACGAATGCAAAGAATATTATACAATAGTATTTTTAGTGTAAAATTTAAACAATCGAAGAAGGAAAAAGATGATAATTTATTATAATTTTAAGGAAATTGAAAATTTGAGATGCGTGAAGGGAAAAGATTGAGAACGCATTGTGTGCTAATGAAAGAAGATGATGTGAGAAGTCATCATAAATCAACAGTTTGAAACTTAAACACAGTGTAGAGCAGCAGACATTTTTTAGGTCTGAATCATTTTAACAAACTGCTAATAAATAATAGCGCATTTTGAATGAATGGTTCATTAATTTTACTATAAAACTAGATAGTATTTTGCATATTACGTGACATTTTCGTGCGAAGGGACCTTGGCACTTATTAGCGTTGCGTTTTGAGTCACGGATGAAAATAAAATCGCGAGCAATAGTTGTGTGTATGTATGTAAGTAAGTGCATGGATGCTATAAACAAACACAACACGCGAAATGCGCTCAATAAATTATACCACCGCGGCCAGGAACAAAACGACCAAAACGATGGGATGACATTCTTTCAGACGCAAGGCATTAGTTATGCCATTTCAGACGCACGTTTTCGCAATTATTATTATTGATAAGCCATTCTCTCTCTCAGTAAGTTCGTGTATATATGGGGGGAACACACGTTTGATTGTTGTGATAAAATATGAGATTAACAAATCGATCGATTCATTCTATTTATGGTAGATTGAAAAAGGCGAACATATGGTGAAAATTTCTTGATGGATTGATGTGTGAACGAATCGGGACACGTTTGATCTTTCACTCTCTTACACGGTGCGGCGCGTAACGATTTGACCAACTCAAAATGTGTACTAAATTTTCGTTTTAAACATCAACACAAAATCTAGCGGATGTTTCAAAATGTTTCAATCTTCTCTAAAACACATCACTTTTTATAAAAGAATACCATAATAAGATTAAGTTATACAATGCGGAATCTTTTTTGCATGAAAAAATGTTTACTATTTACATACTTTTACAATATTTAGGAAGGTAACAATATAGTGGGAGTCAGATCTAGCAAAAGAATTCATCAAAAGTCGATAATATTCCACCTCTAACACTTTTTTCATTGAAAATTTTAATTCTTATTGTGATAACATTAAATAAATTCAATATATTGTAGCTTTTTAACGAGTTTTAAATCAATAAGTCATCAGTAATACCTAAATATTTAGATATTTTAACATTTCTTATATTAAAATGTCAATGTTTTGTTTTAATCCTGTTCAGAAAAATGTGAAATTGTTACTAAAAGTATTATATTTTAGACCTTTTTGCATTTTTCATACAAAATTGTTTCAATTCATTGACAAATATTTAATGAAATTTAGTGTTTTTCGGCTTATGTATACACCCTGTATGTGTACGAGTAATAAATTATAAATAAAAACTATTTAGGGCATTAGAGTAGCAGTAGCATCATGTTGAAGGAATGTGTTTTAATTTAATCTAAAGTATGAAAATATGCGGCGTGTATAAATCTAAACAAACTTGGCCAATTTTTATCGCTGCGCGCGACCTTTTTATTATTATAATAATAAACATTCATATTTTAAGTTGCATATATATGAATTTACGATGCAGATTGAATGCGAAATGCAACGCATAATTCTCGTAATTTATCAATAAAAGTTACGTCATTCATATATTATATACTTACGGCGCGGAGAGAAAGGTATTTTTTGGAGGGCAAAAATTCTTTAGCTAAATTTGGCGTTAATTTAAATCCACAACGCTTTTTTTTCAAGCGTTAATTGTTGTACTTGCACTAAAATGTAAAAACTTTATTTGCTTGTGAATGCAAATTTAATTCTAATTAGTTTGCAATTACGAAAGAAATAACTTTTATTTTATAGACTTCAAACGCTGTACTAAAATTTAGTTAATTATTTCATGACTTTAACTTATTTCTACTATTTATTGTTGTTAGTTTATTAACATTCGCTTTAAGAAATAAGTATTAAAGGAAAATTAAAGTTGAAAGACATATAAATCTATTTGAATGATTTCATTGATTTAAAAAAATGCATTTTTACTCATTTTGGCCTCACATTGCTAGAATTACTGCAAATTTCTGATCAAAATACTTTCTTTGGCCATTTTTTTCATAACTTGCACTTATTTTTCTGTTTGGTTTTAGGAAATAATCAAGTATTAAAAGTAATATTAGAAAAACTGTAACGAAATGTTTGAATTGCTTCAAATTTCTAGTCAAAATCCATTTTGGCGTTTTCCTTGACGTTGAAAATTAAATAATTGCGATTTATTTCTTTAATATTCTATAGGAAGTACATTAGTAGAGATTTAAAACTAATTTTAGGACTAGGTATATTAAGAACTAATCGAAAAATAAATTTCCTTAACTTGATTTATACATGATTTTTAATAATTCCTACTATTTTGTAAATCTTCATAGCAAATAGTTGAAAATTAACAATAAATAGTAGGTGTACGTATAACAATTGCAAATATTGCCGAATTAATTGATTAATGGATTTTGAGCCCGAAGTTGGTAACTGGTATTTAATTTAGTGTTTTGTTAAATCTGTGCACAATACCACTGGTGAAGGAAATCAATATTTTCGACTTATGTGGATTCAATGCGTCTAGTTAGAAATTCAACCTGTTCAAATAATTAAAACGTTGCAGTAAATGAACTATCGATTCGAAATTTATCCTCAAACTTCATTAGCACTTTGATGTGTAGGTATGTGTGTGCCTATAACGTGGAAAGATAGTGAGTGAAGTTTGCGGTGCGCCGCCATTCAGTTCGAATCGAAATAATTTATTAATAAAAAGGAGGATTAATCATATATAGCATCGTCGTCATATGGAAATCGGGCGCGGTGCACATTTTCGTTCGTAAGTTCGTTCGTTCGTTCGTTCACTCGTCTCGCAATGTTCGAAATGCACTTTTTATACGCCAGCGAATGCACATTGAAATAAATTGCAAATATTTACTCCAAAACTAGCGTGTAATAAATCGACAGAATGTTTTTTAAAGAATAAAATGCTAGAAAATTTATTGTTTTGTATATATATACACAGGATAAAAGCGTACGGAAAAGGAGTAGATCAGCGTCGTCCAAGTGCATTGCTGGAAACAACATTCATTGGTTTTATTTATTAAAACGAAATCATTTGAATTGTGTTTGCAAAATAATAAACGTTTAGATGAAAGGTAACAACAAACAAACAAATAAACAATGCATTTTTTAAATTAAATTTTATTCGCAATGCAAATATTTAAGCGTCATCGTATTGTTGCGCCGCCAGCAACGCGGCCTAGAGCAGAGAAGAAGACGTCGCCGAACGGATTTTTTTAATAAAATGCGCTATTTCATTTCTGTCCGGCTTGATTTAAAAATTGTTTGACATTCATTTAGGTAAAATGGAAGTTAATACGCCAGTCAAGAATCGTGTTTTTTGCAAATTAGAGTTTTTATTATGTCTATGCGCTTGGTTGGGCTAATGTTTCACTTAAAACATTTTTACTGCCTTCAATAAATTTCGTACGATTTCTCTAACTAAAGTAATCTCATTATTTTTTCCAAATCGTAAAAAATAAAATTGTTTGTTTGGAATTTAGGAAGAAGGAATATTTTATCAACCACAAAAAATGTTGTCATAAAAACTCAGAATAAAAAGGCGATCTTCCAAAATTTTAAATTCAATCTACGACTTTGTTGCTTTTTTCCATTTCTAGATGATTTGGGAATATCGTTTTTTATAAAAATTGACTCGCATTACATATTAGGTTTGTTTTTTATTCCACTGAACATGAACATATGTTCATGAACATGTTTCCTGTATGTACCGTTGGTGCAGTGTGGCGCTGTGATAGTTGACACTTGTTCACAGAATATATAAATGATATAGAACAGCAATGCATAGACAATCTTAAATTTGGCAACCATTCAAATGACAGATACTGCATATGTGTNAAGAACACGGTGCAAACTGTCAAAACTGTCAAATTTGTGTGCATGGGGAATAAAAAACAGACAAACTGCACAAATTGTGCATGTTCATGAACATTTTGGAATAAAAAACAAACCTATTATCTATCGTTTTGGAACCTGAACATCAATATTACCTATACAAAATTGATAGAAACTTTAATTCGGTACCTAAATGGAGGATTTTTCGGTTGGAAAAACGAAATTAGAGACTTATTGCATTTATAAGATGTTTAAATTTTCTATGCAATTTATGGTTACCAATTTGGTTAATTCTAACCGTAATATTGTAAAAAGTTAACAAGTAAATTGCTTAAAATTTCTGGAGATGAATCCCAATAATTGTGTAGGATTTAAAATATTCTAATTTTTTCCTGTTTGCTGAATAAAATCTTCAATAAATTGCGTAAAAATCATTCAATTTTAGGTTTGTTGACGATTGATAGTAAAACATCATTTGGTCCAACAAATTGGGCTAATTGGAACAAAATCTATGATTTCAAATTTGGTTAGTAGGTATATTAAATTTTATATAGTGTAAAATAGTTCATAATTTTACATAGTTACATCCAATTTTTACACGTTTTCTTATAGTTTCTATACTAAGTCAACCAAAAACTAATAATTGTGCCAAATTCAATAAAACTATAATTCCTCAAACAAAAAGTCTTTGAGCCCTAGTAAATTTTGACTTTGAAAAGCGATTACTTTTTCAAAAAATTAAACATTCTCCTCATATTTCCGAACTATGGAAATTGCCATGTATTTACATAATTGCAGCTCCAATTTGTTAGTGCCAACCTTTTCGCTTTATTGTTCTCTTTCGTAAAATGTGAAGGTTTTTATGACTGTCTGGCGTTATTTAAAAATTGGCGCCCAAGATCCAATAAATGTGCAAAATAATGTTAGAAATTTTAATTAAACGAAAATTTTCATGCGGATTCCCGCATTGAAATTTTTTACGGTCGCTTTTTGGCTTGCACAACATTTCACTTACAACAAATTTTTACTATCACCAATAAACTTTTATACGATTTGATAAAATTAACTTCATTATTTTTCATTCAATCGTAAAAGAATCCTATACGTATATGTAGTGCAATAAATTTCTTAATTAACAAATGCTCGAGAAACGTTCCACGAAATTTTGTTTGTTAGAAAAATGTTTAAAGCGCCCATAAAAGTTTATTAATCGGCCCATGGCTCGTTCATACCATATACGTTTGGTGAAATTTTCGGCGGCGCACACACAACGACGTTACGCAATCTTATTTCGTTTATATATTATATTTTTTTAAACTTTATAATGGACACATTAAAATAATGATGCCGTTGCCTCCTGGTCGCTTGATGCGCCGAACGCATTCGTCCTCCTTTCGCGGCCGAAATTTAATGCGCGTTTATTATCATTGTACGGTATCAAATATCGCATTGCTGTCACAACAACCGTTCTCAAAACGATAAATTTATTTTTTTCTTTTTTTGGCGGGAATATATGATAAAAAAAGCGACTTGCAGGAAATGTTATTTTTGGCGCACGCCGCAATTGCGTTTATTATCCGTTTTCACTGTTCGCCGAATCACACATATGAATTTAAATTGCATGCATATGGTACGAATTATCTCTCATTGTGCCCCCAAAAAGGCTAGCGAGCGAGCCGTTCCGTAATCGCGCTGAATTATGGCACATTTCCTTGATGATGTTCGGAATCTTGAATCAGCGTCGCGTATACGCTATGGCATTTTTTGTATTAATTCGATGGAGAGATTTTGTGTTTAATAGACTCTGTTAGGCAGGGACGGCGTGAGCAATTCTGTTTCGTTCAAATCTGAACACTGTACTTTTTTAATTCTTAAATCTGAAAGCTTCCATCAAAACATTTAAGCACTTTCAAGCAATAATGATGAAATTCAATAAAAATTTTGATGGAAAATACCAAAAGATCAAAGAAAAGTCGGAAAAATTTCTCCCACACGCAAAGGAAAATCCAATTGCAAATTTAATGTTTAAGAACCTCCATGAGACACTAAAAACTACATTTTATTTTTCCTATCATGTATAAACATTTGCATCAAACACACTGTATATTTGCAACCCTAGTAGCGCCGCCTCTGCTCTCAGTTTTAGAGGCAGATAATTTAAACCGTCTTGTGTGCGACGCGCAATATTAATTCCCACACACACACTATTAGATAAAGCAATAAATAAATTATTAAGTCTGTGTGATCGTAGATTGTTTTCGCCAAATTAATTTCGCGTTTGATGAATAAATTGCTCGATTCGTAGTTTATCTACCGTGCGCGCGCGCTAAACAAATCATAAATGTGTATAAATCATTGGCACTTCATAAAATAATTATCATATAATTAATTCAGATTAAGAATTTATTTCCAGATTGTCGAGATTACAGAAAAAATGATAATATTTTACTTAACTAATAAAATCAATTGACTGAAGTGGAGGTAGAAGAGATGAAACTTCTTAAATTGAGCGCATCATTTAAAAATAGCTAGTTTTATACAAAAATTTTTCATTGATTATCAAAACTTTACAAATTTTAGAAAGAAATCTTTAAAAATTTGATTAAATACATAAAACACGACGAGATATTTCATGTAGTTGGAGTGTCAGACAGCCCGAAATGCTAAGAGATATGAAAGTCTTTCGAGATACTTCATAGTTAAGCGTCGAAGAATACAAATCTTTACGAATTATCGCGTTATTGCGCTTAATACTCGACGAAATATCTCGTAGTTTGGCGTTAGATTCCATAGACTTCTACCAGATATATCGGAGAAAAGGGGTATGTGAATCTTTTTAAAGCTCGACCAAATATTTCATAATTGGGCATAGAAAACGAGATTCGCGTTGTTGGCGTCTGTCTTTGGCCGCGAAGAGCACAAATATGGGACGAGTTATCTCGCAGTGAGACGTAAATCTCTACGAGTTACCTGGTTCGCATAAAAGTTGATCATGAACTTTGTATTGTTGTTAGATGACACCAAATTTTAGGAAGGAGTATCTCGAAATTAATACAAAGTATTCATAATTTGATAGACTAAAATCAGCATAAAATAATAACTACGATTCAAGCATTGATTTGATTTGTTTATAATTAATACATTGTAATAAGGATATTGATTAAATAGTGTTTGAATTAATTTGAAACATATTTGTTATTATAATACCTATAGGTATACCTTGTCATATATGAATTTTCTTGAAGTCATGCAAAATTTAATTTGCTAGAGTTTCCTGCTAAAATAAATCGTCGAGCTTGTCAATTTAGATATGATAATAAACCTATAATATTATTCAAACATATTGATCGTTGATTCTCCAAACATTTGCTAAATATTATCTACTTTACGCTGTGTATATTGATATAAAACAATATTGCGTAGGTATAGGTATATGAGCGGCTTGCGCGTTAAAAAGAAATTTGCATCTTGAATTTATTCGACGATATAATTATCGCAATGATGAATGAACCGAACGTCTTTATACATTCGTGCCACGCTCCACTTGAGTCGAGCGCGCTTCTCTCGCTCTCCTTTTTATTTTTTTTTAAATTTTACGATCGTAATGTGTAAATTTTTTGGCAACGGATTAGGGAAATGCATTCGGCCATGATTTCGGTTAATTGAAGTGGCATCAATTACATAAATGGATATTAACCGAAAATTGCGAAGTCAATGCGTTCGACTAATCATAGCCATGACCAACTATATGTGTATACATATACAAAACGTCGATCTGGATGCAATATTATATCCCCATTTCTTTCCTGTTTGGCCATTACGTTTTACTGCATATGACGTGGAGTATTACAGCGCAAAGTAAATTGTCACAATTTTATTTTCAGATTGAATTCACCGCGTTGATAACAATCCATGGAGCGATGGTGCATATGAATTAGATTTGATAAGGTAATTTTCCGCATTTCTATATACCTACATATATATACTTGTAGCTAATAATATTAACGTACAGTTTTATGTATTTGTTTACCTTTTAGCAACAAATTTTATCTAAATTTGATTCCCATATCTGATGGATAAATTCTCATGCGTTTTATGAGCGAAGTTTACGACAATGCGAGTTAAGCAACTATTAACTGCTTCATATTTGCAAACTTATTTCGATGGTTAGCAAAAATACGTTGGCCTAAAACTGCAAGGCATGTAGAATGTTTTATTTAGTTATATGAGGGTTGTTTCTAAAGTAAAGCCGTATTACTAGTTAATTAGTTAATACCCGATCTTCAAAGAAATTCCTTTTAAATTTTAGTGCTTCAATTAAAATCCACTAACGTTGCGCGCTAATAATAATTAGGAGTTTCCAAACCAGAGGAATAAAACCGAAAAGTGACAATTAACAGAAAATAGTAAATTAAACATATTCATCTCATTCCAAATCAAACAATTTTGATTATTTTTTTATTCTCTGCCAAATTTCTGATCAGATTTGATTTTAAATGTTTGATTTGCGTCCCATTAAATATCGTATTTTTTGACCGCTTATTTGATAAATGTTGTTACTTTTAAATCGCCCCTTGTATAGTTGAACGAAATATTTTTATTACTAATTAAGTTTTGATTGTTTGAAATCGTATCATACTTATCTTATTAATAAATTTATAAATATTAGACTTGAATTACCAAAACAAATACGCATTTTAAAAATGTATTTGATAATTTAAGGTTACGGTTACTATTACGGTTCGGCCTAAAACAACATTAGGCATAATTAAATATACATTGTCTGCTGCGAAATTAAATTTGATTGTTCAGAATTGCAACATATTTTATTAATGAATTTATGAATATTAGATATGTTTAAAAACCGAAAACAAATAATAACCATTTACAAGATTTATTTGAAAAACGTTTCGGCCTAAAACTTTATTTAAATGAAACATTGTTTTTTGCTGATTTAAATTCGATTGTTGGAAATTGCAGGATGATATATTAATAAATTTATGAATATTGGAGTTGAAAAACTAAAACAAATCATAATCAAGTTAAAAAATTAATCGCTGCATCATCGCCAAGCGGCTTTTACGCTTCATATCGTTTATTTTTTTCTCCAACATTTAATCCTGTTTGTTATATTTATGCAATAGCAAGTTCATTTTTGCTTTGATGAATAAATCAAGAAGTTTATGCAGAAAGTTGGTAGATAGATAAAAACACTAAACTAAAATATAAATTACTATAATCATAAATTTTCTTGATTTACAATATTAAGAATATTTTATAGATTTGTTTACACTTTCATCCATTTAAGATCACGTAACAATAAATCTAATCCGAATTTAATTAAAATTTCATATTTGTTTAATAAATTTATGTAATTATGCGATTTTGAAATTAAACATGGTCATTATTTATGTGCTAAGATTTAATAGATTTGTCTACTTTATTTAACTTACTGACGAATAAATTTTAGTGTAGGTATAAGCAAAAACTCGATGTCGTTGCATTATATTTTATAGAATTGTTTGCTGTTTATAACAAAATTTTATCGAAATAACCAATATAAATAAACTCGATGAATAAATTAACTGTAATTATTGCAGTAAAGCCAAATTGATAGCGATTGAACAATATTTATTCATTGCAATTTAAATGCCATCAAACAGTGGATAGATTTTTTGTTTTAATTAATCAAATTTTATATTTTTTTACATTGCAGCTGTAAAATGATTTATTTTTAAGCAAAATTAAATTATTTTTTTGTTTACTTTGCAAAATGTCGTTGCTTTTGTCGAAAATTAAATTAAATTTGATTTTTTTAACTTGTTTTATAGTAATTCACATCTTTCTTAAAATAAAGAAAAAATGATTATTTGCTACTACTAACAAAACAATATTAAATGATTTAACCACGTTTTATTCATCCCAATACTCCCTAGAATTATTGCAAAACTCTAAACTATATTAGTAGCCTCTAAAAATATCATTTGGCACCTAATATGCTTACATTAACTAAATGTAATTAAGTAATGAAATTACAATCGCTAATTTGTTTAATTAATTTGTAATTATTACTCGCTATCGGCTGAAATCGAAATCCAGCACCCATTATACACAATATTTTTACTTTTCTCTAAATATATTTATACTATAAACAATATTTTATCTGAATTACCTATTTTCGATATGATAAATATAGTTGATGAATAAATTAACAATAATTATTGTAGTAAAAACCTATTACCAGCAGTAAAGTCAAATTGAAAGCGATTGAACAATATTTATTAATTGCAATTAAAATGCCATGCGACAGAGGATAGATTTTTTGTTTTAATTAATCCAATTTTATATTTTTTACATTGCAGCTCTAAAATTATGTCTACTTTTATATTTTTAAATACAATTGAATTCTTTTTGTTGAGATTGCAAAATGTAGCTTTCTTAAAATGAAGGAAAAACGATTTTTTGCTATTATTGCTATTACTAACAAAACTTTATAAAAGTAACCGATTTGCGCTACAAGATACATAAATGCGAATTCCACCAAATAAAGTAATTGATCAGGGTGGCGTTCTGCAGTTTGCATAATGCAGAATGACTGCGTAGACAACGTTTTATTCACCCCCAATGTTTTTCTAGAATGAATGCCAAAAATCTGTACCATACCACTATACAATTTGTCACTTAATATGTCTCTATTTACTAAATGTAATTAAGTAATGAAATTACAATCGCTAATTTGTTTAATTAATTCGTAATTATTACTCGCTATCGGCTGAAATCGAAATCCAGCACCCATTATACGCAATATTTTTACTTTTCTCTAAATGTATTTATACTATAAACAATATTTCGATATGATAAATATAGTCGATGAATAAATTAACAATAATTATTGCAGTAAAAACCTACCACAAGTAGTAAAACCAAATTGATAGGCGATTGAACAGTATTTATTCATTGCAATTTAAATGCCATCAAACAATGGACCGATTTTATGGCATTAATATAGAGATGTTACTGTCACACATAAAACTTTTAATGCGCTATTTATTAACTTGTTATAAATTATAATTTTATTCGAGCGAGCGCGCATCATAGAAAAAAGTCTATGAATAATATTAGTGCGCGCGCGGTGTAAATAGCGGCGACGATCGTAAAAATAATGGCTCGTTGTCTATTTTACTTCGTTTTTGTTGACAATAATTTTCATCAACGCATTTGCCGGATTTCGGTAGATTGGTAGGTAGGTACGCATTGACATCGACCTTTTCACAGCACAACAACAACATCAACAACATCGTACAACAAAAGCGCGTTTCAATCAAGCGATTTATACATCGCGCCAAATAATATATAGATATAGAAAAGTATGGATGGAGCGGGCGGGCCTCAATACACGCGCCACCTGCCGATTATGAATTGTTCGTGCGGCGGTGGAGAAGGAAATCAATTAAATGCGCGCCCCGATCGTACAAGAGAGCAAAAAACATCCATACACACACACATATACAATTCCGTTTGATGATGGATTTGCATTCGATCAGAACGTGAAACGACAATAACTTATATGCACATATAAGCCGGATACATATGTTTCGCACGGACATTAATCAAAAATGAATTAGGAGCGTTCATGTATACGACGATTAATTAATAAATATGGATCGGTGCTCGTCCCATGCACATCATCATATTTATTCAACAGCATGTCGAGCTGCCTGAGCGCTAATCATAAGCGAGTAGAGTTTGGTTATTATTTATCAGTATATAGTTTTGCGTTCTGGTATAACATAGGTAACGTACCAAGATTTATGGGCCAAGTCGTAGTATAGCGTGTCAGTGCATCCTCAACTTCTTAAAATTTTGATTATTCAATCACTCATAATTAGATTTCAACAAGTTTTTATAGTTTTATAGGTACTACTAGTGCCGGATTTACCTATAAGCTAAACAACTTACAGCTTACAATTAGTGCCTCACATTAGAAATTAAACATCTATAAACACACTACACCTGTGATAAATTTAGAAGTTTACTTATCCGGCTTTATAATTGAAAGTTCTTGTAAGAAAAGGTAATCTTGATTGTAACCTCTTTTTTTATTAATTTTGATCAACGAACTATACTTTAGTTTACTAATATAATTTATTTAGGGCGCAAATCTTTCTTAATCCGGCGCTGATATTTGACAAGAAAGTTAGTGAATATTTCTTGAATCTGCAATTCTTAAAAGGAAATTTAATGACAACGTGACACAATTAAGAAAAAAATCAATAGAATATATTCTATGTAACTTAAAACTATTGTAGTAGACTACATTACAAATAATTGCAATAAATGCATTTTAGCAATTGAAATTGCACTGTAAAAGTAATGAATTTATGAATATTTGATTTCAAAACCAAAACATACAATGCCTAAGAATTTAAAAAGTTTCTTTGACGTCAAACAGATGAATTTCAATCATCTGTCACATAATTAGAACATTTACGATACTTTATAGAACTAGTTTACAAACAATGCTGAGAATGTGTACTATTTTTATAGGAATTTTTGACAGTTGTTAACTGCATTTAATAGAACTCACTCTATAAATAAGACGGCGAAAGTTTTTAAACATTTTTAAATATTATTAGATCGAATTTTATTGGAAATTTGTTGAAATTGTTAGACTTGCATGTGCTAATCACATTTGCTAAGAATTTGAACAATTTTGTTGCAGGCATGCTTTGCTAATTGTTAAGTGTACATGTTGTTTCGCTACAAGAACAAAACTGCAAAATAATAACTCAATCATTCATCGGTGTATAGTCGGGCACAATTTTATAGAAATATTCAAGCATGGTTTTAAAAAAAAAACTTCTTTCTCGTTGTGCAATAAGAAGACAGCGAAGTAAGTAGTTAACGAAAGGTTTTCGTAGATTGGTACTATTTTTTCTCTAAAATTATTACTAATACAACTTTCAAAACCTCTATAATTTAAACAAACATTGTAATAAATGAATTTTAAACGCGTTAAATTAGATAAACATTTTCCACATCAGTTTTTCGCGCTGTATACGAATACACGCTTCGGTTTGGATTTTTATTTCATAAACTATTATAACAATAACAACAGTTGCGCAATATTTTCACTGCGAGTACATTCATTTATATGCTAAATAGATTGATGTTTATTCTAAAAGTATAGAAAACATTTATGTTTAATTTAATTAAAAACCGCAACGTTATAAAATTTATGGGTTTGATGAAAAAATTATATTAAACGAAACATATATTCATTGTGTGTGTGTGTTGAAAATCGAACGCAAACGCGCAATAATAACACTTTTCGTTTTAAACGCGCGTAACGGCATGTTGAATTTGAAAGTTTATTAATAAAATCAATGGCGATAAAATGGAAACAGTTTTTACGACGAAACACTCGTAAATGTTGTATAGTAGTATAGTTTTGAGAGAGAAAAAAAGTCGAGCATAAAAAATCTTTACACCATTACGTTATAATTTTAACTTTTATGTTTATAATTATACTTTACCTACAACAATTTTTTTATTGCCGCCGGCTTACTATACGCTTTTAACAATTTACACCCAGCGCGCGCCCCCATGGGAAATATAATTTCCATGTTTTTATTTAATAATATGCATTACCATTAATAAATATGATACACAGCATCGTGTGCGCTGATGTTGCTTTTTTCTTGTTCACTTTTATTACAACAACTTTACCGTCTATTGTTGTTCTAATCCTCATTAGACAGCTTCGAGCTAGATGTGCCGCCATACATTTAGTTAGATATTTAATATTTTCACCAAATTTTCTTGTAAATTATACCATTTTTTAATTCTCAATTGTGATATAGTATATATCTACATTCATTTTAGTTAAAAACACTTAGAAAAGTAATTATCTTAGTGTCTCAAATTATTTTTTAGCAATTTTTGATAGATTTTTCGTTGCGTTGAAATTTTTAACGATTTTCTTCCGATCTTTCATTGATTTTCGACATTTTCCATCAAAATATTTAAGAATTTTCATTAGAGTTGTCCGAAAAACAAGATTCATAATTAATACGAATGAACATCGATAAAAAT
>JARJDW010018835.1:0-12803 GCA_030264715.1 Adinopsis sp. GC000173 | reverse complement strand
ATATGCTTAAAATTCATTTCAGACTAAGCAGGGGTTGGTTCCAAAGCGGCAGCACAAGACTCCAAATATTTCGATGAATTATCCCTATAGTGAAGTCGATCCGGGGACACACTGTATATGTATAGTGCAAAAGTTAAAATTGAAAATGTTAAAGTAGAATTTATCTAACGCATAGTATAGAAACAAAAAAAAAACGAGATGAGGGAATGAAATTCTTTTATGAAGCAATATGTTGGTAATGTTATGAAATTTATTATCAACTCATTTAAATACCATGAAAGGCGAAACGGGAAGCTCGGGCTAGTATTTGTAGGACAGTTATTATCGCTACTTACGACATGCTCAAATTGCCTATAAATTACAGAAATATGCCTACTTGCGGTACGCACATAAAACGTTTATTATTTAAGGAACGCATTTTCCAATTTGGAAAATTCTATTTAGCATTTCGCGATAAGCAAATTATTCAATTTGTTGATTAAGTTTAGTAAAATAAACATGAGAATGTTAAATTATCTAGATAACGCTGTGCTAATTGTTAATTAATTTAAAGAACACGGTTTAAATAATAAAATAGTAGAGGAGAAAACAGAATAGAATGCAGTTTTTTGTGCGATGGCAAAGAATGGGAAAAAAAGGAGGAAAATCAATAGAAAGTCTGTGCGAGCAACCTCAACAAAATTAAATTATTTTTCATCACATTACTCATAAAAGAAAAATTAATTAAAACTTGTATGTGTGTATAGAAAAAAATAATATTTATTCAATCAAAATGATTTATGAAGCTTAATATTTTACCTATAATTTACCCGGTAAACTTTTTCTCTATATTCTTCGTATATATAACTATATATATATTCATACAAGAGAAGTAACTTTTTCTCCTTTCTTGAAAATTTTCGAACGCTGTATCTCAATTTGAAGTATTTGTCAATGCATAGCAACATTATTGAATAACGCCTTTTGCGCTCAAGTAAAACTTTTTCAGCCTTTAGGCGACGAGCAAAGTTTCCTTCTTTTTCAAACCTATCGTCGCAAAAAATCCAGCAAGCATCCTTCATGCGAAGTACGAAGGAAGAAGTAGGAATATATAGATATAGAGAAAAAAAGGGGCAACAAAACGCAAATTTTGTTTATATCAGTCACATATTCATTTATCTAAGTTGGCTGCAGATTAAATTTGGCACAAACCGTTATTGGCATTGTTTTTTAGTGTAGATAGGAAATTTTCAGCCAAGATTTTTTTTCTAGTTATTCAAAACGATACATCGACTGCAAGTTTTTGGCATATTGTGAATGCTGGTGCATGTGATGGAGGTGTGGTCCGTTATGGTAATTGTGAATAATGTGGACGTTATCCGCATAAATCAGCTACTAATTATGGTCACAAACATGCAGGCGCAGCAATAATATCAATGTTCATTACATCTACATAGCATGTTAATAAACTGTCGCACATCTCAAATAATATAAATTTAGATACAACCATCCACACTCGCCACTTGCTGCATTTAAATATAAAACATACATTAATTTTTACTAGAAAATATTTAAAAGTGTTAAAAACTATAACTCACATATAAACTTTAATGTCACTTTTAATACTGTTTAACGAAACTATTAAAAATCGTGTAATCGTGAAAACATCTTTCGTATCCATAACTTAAATTATTTTAAGTGTCAAACTTTTATATAGTTTATATTAAATTAGCGCAAAATGTTGTTAAATATTCATTCATCGTTCTCTACTTTATATGCTAATATGCCATCTCGTCTAAGACATCTTAACAATATTTTAGCTAAATAGATTCTTGCAAGCAACGCAACAATTAATTAACCAACCAACAGCTTTTTATCACACATACCTATATTATCAAAGTGTGGGTAATAATTCTAAGCAGCTCACGCTATTTTCTGTTGAATGAACAGACAAATTTATGTCATTTGCCAAATAATTCCAAGAAATCTTTCGATAAGTGTATTTCAGCCTATTCAAGTTTAATCTAATTTATGTCTCCTAACAGCCGGCTGCGATATAAACATATCATACAGCGATTTATTGTTCCTGTTTCGTTGCAAATGTTGTCGATGAGGCACGTAGCCTCACTCACTCACTGTTTTCAATTTTCGTTGGAAAATTGTCTTATTGTTTATTAATGCCTTACCTTGAACGACAAACAGGAATTATTTACATATTCTAGTACTATACCTACGCAACAACTTGGTTTGATAAACACAATTGTTATATTTTATTTATATTAGAATTGTAGTGCTTACCATCACTAATTCCTGTCATTATTGTTGTGTTTAGATGAATATTCATAACTGACTTCTTTCGTAACTTTGAATGTCGTCAATGCAATTAATGCATTCTAAATTATCCTAAAAATAGCCAAAATAAAGTATTATTATTTAGTTTGCAGCTCATCCATATTCTTACCTATTGAATGATCTTCATCTCTAAACAATTTCAATTAAATCATGGCACTTCACACTGAAAACCGATAAATGATATCAATAAAAACAGCTGCTTGCATTATAGATGTATTTAGGAAAGTATTAACATTTCATTCCCTTCGTAATTTTGAATCTCTTCAATGCAACTAATGCACACGAAATTACCCTAAATATATGCGAAATAAATATTAGAAGTATTTAATTTTTAAGTCATTAATATTCTTATCGATCGAATTATCTTAATCTTTTAATAAAAATCGTGTAAATTCATACTGAAATTACAAATCCGATAAATACTGCATACAAAAGCACTTTCTTTCTTCACACAATGATTAGTGAATGTATTCTAACTTAACCTAGAAAATTTTATTTACTGAATTCATTACAGAACATTTTCAATTGAATCATGTTGAATTTTAATTGCCATAACGAAAACTCTTTGATAATCTTTTCTGTTATTTTTTCTCGATCAAATGATTGCAGTTTAGGTACAAGTCATTCAAATTTTAGAATCAAAATCTTTATGTTTGGGCAATTCAATTGAATAATGTCGTAGTATATAATTTAATACAACGAAATGTATAAACTACTTGCCTGTATGTATTTACAATACACCATCAAAAGAAATCATGTATTAGTTAAATAACAATAACAAATCAATTAGAAATGCACTCTCACTTCTACGTCGAAACAAGTGACTAACTATATAGCAAACAAAACAAACAAAAATCTGCGAAGGTGTACCAAATTGACTTCAACGAACAATTGGATAAGGTTGTATGTAATAATAAGCTATATTCAAATAGTTTTCACTATAACAGACCATAAATATTTAGTGGATTGTGTACGATTAGATGCATAAGGCAGTGTAGCGTTAATTTAAGCATGTTAATATTATCAAAACTGCTGCTTATTACGAATTTTTTAATCAACATGTCTTTCGTGTACAAGTGGCAGAATTGCGAAAATAACTGAAATATAGTACGCATGCGCTCAGCAAACGTGTTTACCGAACAAAATAGCGAGGGAACCGTTTAGATATGCATAAAAAAGTAAATCGCACATACACTCAATTTAAAATTGGTATGAGATAAATTAAATATCATTCGATGTAACAATAATATGTTGTTTGCAAAAAATGGTGCTTGGACAATTGGAAATGAACTAATTCCGGCATACATGCAGAAATCGGCTTATAAACAACCGAATTTGAAGCAACAAAAATATTTAGAAAATCTGAAAACATGTATTATCTACAAATTAGCTGAGGTAAAATTTTGTATATTTGTATTCGAAGCATAAACCGATAGATTTCTTACAACATTCTCATTTCTAGTGCTGTATACTATGAAAACACATATGCTTGATTCGTTACGACAATGTCGGTTGGTGTGTTCGAAGCAGCATATACGTGTGTACATGCATGATACAATATTTTCGATATGGTCGATACGCCAGAGGATTGTAATGAAGAAGCTGATGATCGCAGGTGTGTAGAATTCAATTTCAATAAAAATTAATAAAAGCGGCGCCGTTGAAAATTGATAGGAACGCTGGCGATGAACCACACACAACACATACTCACATATACGTATATACACACAATTGCAAGTGTGTGCCACACTCGTTGGAAATTACTTAGAGAAATCAATATATATATAATTTCCTTCGTACGTGGCGTAACTCATGTGTGCATTAAATATACAGTTCGGCTGTAATATGCATTATGTCTGATTACAAACAGTCGAGTATGAGATTTATAAACAAGCGGCAAAAATTGCTTTTTTAAATGCAATTAACTAATAGGTATTTTATGTGCAATTAAATTAACAGTATTTTGGTAGTTGCAATATGTTTTTAAGATGTGTGATTTATAAACAGGCATTCTTTTTTCAATTGAATTGAATTTGTCTAAACATAAGCAAAATGTGACCTTGACGCAAGTTCCCACATATTAGAAAAAATAATGCTTGCAGTTCAAGTTTTAATAAAGACAAATATAATAAATAATAAATAATAAATATTTATAAATCCTTTTTATGCGTACCTATACGTAATTAAAAACTCCATGTGGTAAGGTTTTACCGATCTTATAAAACGTGTGCAAGTGTCCTAAAATGAACACGAAACGAAAGAAATCATTTCGTAGTTTTGTACAAACTTTTTCCGGTATAGTACGCATTCCAATAGTACGGCATTTTAGTGGAACCAATTAACTGTACTATACAGGGCATTACTGTATCCTATTTATATTGTTACATACCGCGAGTACGTTTTTTTGCGGGTGTTATTATTCCAAAGTTGAATTCTAAAATGTTTTAATATGAATAATATTTCATTCGTTGAGAGCGTATAGTGTGTGTATTATCGTTGTGTATAGCAAACATTTTACTAATTACGTATAATAATATATTGAATTCCCCATGGCTAGAAAGGTGCAGACTAAACATCATCAACTGAATATCAACAATAACACAACAGCAGCAACAATGTAGTTTTTATGCCTCTAGTGTACTATCTAAATTTCGTGTTTTTATTTAATTAAAATACCGGCGGGGTATAGTATACATGTAGAATGCCGCTCCTGCCGCAACTTAGTTTCCAGTTCATATAATATATTATAATGTATAATAGGAGAAAGAGAGAAAGCGATGGTGTATTATACATTATTTTAAGAATTTTGCATTGTAAATTATGTACGGCGGGATGAAAATCGATAGATGGCTTGTTCCAATACCTGGTTGGAAAGCTTTACATAGGGAATGAGAAGGCCTGCGGCTGGAATTGATTTGCTTTTGCTGGAATTAGGGCCTGTCTCCGTCAGAAGAGCCTAAATAATAAAGCCATATGGAATAGACGTAAATGACAATGCATGTTTATTAGAATATCTCGCTCTCATTTAAACCACCCTCATATGCACACTCCATTTTCTATACAAAATGCATTTCTCTCTCCATCTACACACATACAGACATTTCATAGATGAAAACTAAGCGCATTTAGCGTGAGCCATTCTCGCAATTTTACATAGATTAGTAATTAGTAATTATATAAATGAGACCTCTAATCATAATGGAAAATGTCTGTGCGTTCACCTGTTGTTGTTGTTGCTGTAAATTAAATACGTTGACGAGGGATTACTAATATAGGGTGTGGAATATCTAGGGTAGGCTTCAAAATTTCTGATATAATACCCAAACTTTCTATATGTGCGAATACACACATGCATATATTCTATATGAATGTGTGTATTTGTGTGTGTATGCTCTGCTGCGTACGTAAACAGACTATATAGTACCCAATGTAGGAAATTCAATAAGCATTAAATCATTGTGTACAACAAATTTTAGGTTGTTATACTTTTTTAAATAAATTATACAAGATTAATTGTTTTGCATAAATTCGCCATTTTTCATTGCGAGGCGAAAGGGGGCTTTGAAAAACTTTGATGGTTTTTGGGTGTTTCAAGTTTAATCATAATTCAACTTACACTTTTATACAAAAAGTAGGTATGGAGCAAGCAGGTATATCTACAGAGTGTTATTTTATTCCAGCGCACATCTAGCGAAAGCGCAATATTATTGTATCTATATAATAGTCACTACCATCGTCTACACTAGCTATAGCACTAATTAGTTATATAGTGTGTTGTTGTTGCTATTATTGGAATGAATTGTTGCGAGTATAATACGAGTACATATATATGAGTGTGCATTATCTACAAAACATTGATATAAATTACACTTTTGATGGATTTATAAAAAAATGCATTTTAAAAGTAATTCAATTTTGACCAGAAATGTATTTCGATTAGAGCTTTTAATCCGGTTCTGAGAATCATGTTTATATAACATAATAATTTCTCATCATGTGTATCTATTGATTTTCTATTGTATGTTGTGTTTGTATGTATGTATATATGTATTTCTCTAGAGCATTTAGGTAAAAAGATTTATTGATGAATATGTCCGGTTAGTTGACTATGGGACTGACTGGTTTTGTCTGTTGCAGGGACTGACCGCATCGCCATCTCGCTGGCGACTCTGGCGGGTTGTGTCCCAGCACCCATCACAAATGGTGGTTTTGTGGTACGTTGTGGCTTTTAAAAAAAATATATATATAAGCCACTTCCGCAATTTACTTTTTATTTGTTGTTTTTTTACTATTTTTGTTTTGTTTTGTTTTGTTTTTGAGTTTCCTTTTTGTTGTTTTTTTAAATGTGTTTCTAAATGTTAACGTTTTTTTAAAATACGTAAACTAGTCACTTTGTTGTTTTACTTAATTGTTTTTTTGATTCACTGTCGGTCACTATGTTGATGTTGTCACTCAATGTTGTCTGCATAATATTACCGCACAGCAGCTGTTTTATTTTCTTTTGTGTTTCTTTGTGTTGATATTGTTGATGTTGTACCACTTCAGAGCTATATATTCAGAGAGTTAAATTTAAAATTGTTAAAAAATACATAGCATTGATGCTAGTTGCAGTAGTAGTAAGTGGTTCTGCTAAAGCTGTTAGAGGCTGCCAAGGGAAGCCACTTAGAAGACGTCCCGTATTTGATTAGAGACCTACGGTTCATATCCCTTATGTCGTTAGGTTGCTGCACGGCCTAGGGCAGCTCCCCTGCGCCACTCTAAGCCTCGACGAGCCTAAGCCCCTAATACTTTTCATTTTTCAACCCCTCGTTTCGTTTAAACCCATGTTTCCAGCCAGTCAACATATAAATTTTATAACAGACCATTACAATTAGTAGAAAACTATTTCGTTATTTCGCCCACTACAGCGTGCAGTTGCAGTACAGTACAATAATATTCGTCCGTCACATACGCGCACGCAAAATGCATTTTGTGTCGCAACATTAACGCCGCTCAACAATATTTCAATTAAATCATTCACATTAATGTTGTTTGCTGAATTTGAAATGATAATTTTGAAAATCCTATTGCGATTGAGGGATTAAACACCTTTCAACAAATAAATTGGTGAATTGCATGCGATTTACTACTCGAGCATATTGCAGCAGCTAGAGGTAGATAATACATTTTTTATTTAATTTTAAATGTTAACGTAACGTAACATATTATTTATAATACAGTATACAGTATATACACACATATGCACATGAACAAAATCCTTTTGATCTCAACCCCCATCGCAACAAAATGTCAGGAGTTGTGCGCGTTTCTCTGTTTGATGTTTACCTTACTGCTTTGTTCTCTCTAATTCTCATTTATTCCTATGTCATTTACAATATATATATATTTTATTTAGGGCAGCGGTAGCAGCAACGGCACAGCTCAGGCAACAACGGTGGTGTGTAGAGTAGTACTCTAGTGATATACAGACGACGGCAGTAGCAGCGGTGGCAGCAGCAGCAGCAGCAAACAAAAATCTCTGTTTTTGCGGTCGTTTTTCCTCCTTCGCTTTTTAATTGTAAAAAATTTATTGGCTACTTGGCGTCGCAAAAAGAAAATCGCTAAAAAAACAAAACACGGTTGTGGATCTGATTGAAATGTTACAAGGAGTATATGATAGGTTTCATTTTCTTGATTTTGGCATTGAGCCAATTGTAGGTTATACTCTCGCTTTGCAAAACTCTCTCATCACGCATCTCCGCCTAAAGGTTGTTACTATATCGACTTTGTCTACCCTTATATCGGATACATTCGCGAATAAATTTATATGTATATTTTGTTCTATCGTTGCGCGATACAGGTTTACTACTCCTTGCAGCATTTAACTAGCAGCAACAAAATTTTATTTATTCCATTCAGAAGCGAAACAAAAAACAACTCTAAACAATGTCCTTTAGTATTTGAATTCAATTCAAATATTTATATATATAGGTTGCGTTGCGTTGCCTTCAAATTATATTTTCTTAGAGATAAAGACGTGAAACTTTTTGGGGCCAAATAAAACTTAATCAATAATACAGAGTGTTTTAAAACAAACAAAGTTGGAATTTATCTTATCACTTGTAATAGGGTGCGAGCATGACAAATTGTTTAGGGTTAATTTACACTTAGATTATAAAGTAGATAGAAATTTATTTCTAAAACGCTCTATTTACCTCACATAAAGCTTTTCGTTGCTGGCGTAGCCTTTATGCATATTAATAGGCATGTTTTAATAATTAATTCCATTTATTGCTTAATTAATTTGTCTTCTTTATTTTGTTTCAGGTAAGTGTCTTTCATCCATAGAAAATATCTAGCATATAGAATATACCTAAGATGCAAAGTGTCTAAATAATCCATCTGTCGGTGAGTGATTTTATTTATCTAAAACAGTTACTCTTTACTTTACGATCATGGTACATTTCGACGAAAATTATGCTATTTTTACGTATGTGAGGTGTTTATGATAAAGTTGCATTGTTGTAGAATATACATAACATTTCTTTATATGCTATGTAATGATAAGTTCGATAAAAACAAACAGAAAAATTAAGAGAAATTTATAAGTTTCGAAAAGCCTATCTAAATACAGTGAAATTCCGGTAAACGATGTTTTAGTATAAGACCTTTTTGGACGAAACAACATTTTCTCGATATACGTTACATACATTACGATGGTACGGAAGATAAGATGTTATCTTTATGGTTTGAGGTTAGAAATACACAAAACATAGATTTTAATATTTTTCACATATATCAATTAGTAATATATTGGAGCAGAACGGATTAACCATTCTATCAGATGTATTGCCGTACTTACTGATGTGTAGGAATAAATAGTATTCGTATGTTTATATATTTTTCGGTTATGAAAAACAACATGGTTCGAATTGTTTGGCAAATGACGCGTCGGCTCGACTGTACTCCTCGTATGTATAGAGAGCGAGGTGTGTAGTGAAAGCGCGAGCACAGCTTATTTATCAAATTTCCTTTTTACATGGCGAATAAAATATTAAAGTGTCACACGCGCGTAATAGTTAAAAGTAGGGGGGTCCTTTCATATTTTTGCTGCACATTTTCGAGCAACACCCACCGACACATACATTATAAAGGCAGCCTTAAATATGATAAATGATTTGCGTTGAGTATGGTGAAAAAATAGTAAAGGAAAGGAAAAGAAATGTAAAGAAAAGTCGGCTATAAATAGTAAGATAAAACTATAATGAATTGTAGAGCACGACCGCTAAATTTTATGCAACTTACCCACGTGAATTTAAAATAATCTTGAATTAATCACAAAGTTAAATATATTTCATTGCGCCGTAAAGTCTTAGGCCGGTCCTGATTGTCCTTAATATGTGGTACTAGATTCGTGGCACGTCCTGCACGCTCACAAACCCCCCATCCCTAAAGGCTAAAAGCTGTCGCCTGCTGGTGCACCAGCGAAGAAGACCCATCAATACTTTCTTTCACATATAGGCGACGACGACGACTACGCTTACGCTTATACAAAAATCGTACAGAATTCCTCTCTTTGAACCATTACTGTACTATCGCTATTTTATTATTTTCTATTTTTTTCTTCTTCTTCGTCGTCCCTCTTCTTTTGAATATGATAACGTAAATTAGAAATTCAATTCAAGCAGGAGAAAATTTATTCTCGTAGACATTTATGACTGACATTAATTTGATTTTTATCAAAGCGATTGTAAGCGAGAGTTTCGGGTACAAAACGTAATTAACATGCAAATGTTAAGATGAATCTTTTCAGGCGTGTGAAACTTAAACTAAAAGACGCATTAAACATGTAGGACTGGCTGACTTTTTTTTTCTTCCACTCCACTCGTAGTAAATTTGCTATGGCATAATTTTCCAACAGCCAGCGTTCAATTTTTTTTCTCCCAACAAGTTTAAATTGAATTTTCCATGTGTAAATATTCAACGCATTCCCATTACTATAAAGTTGGTGCGTTTTGAAATTGCACACCATAATTATTATACGTGGAATGTGGCATATGTTTGCGTGCAATAACGAGGATGTAGGTGATGGATGTAATGAAATTCATGGTGATATAATCGTTTATGTTTTGCTAACGCAAATAGCATGTTTTTGTAGATTCAGTTTTGTAGCCGTAAGGCGAGGGTGAATGTCATCACATCTTATGATCATCAGTCTTCATTACAACCACAATGGGTGGGCTCACTGCCTCCAGATGATGCTGCCACTGTTCTTCACTTTTCTCTCCGTCTTTCCATCTCTTCGCAGTTTTTGTTTCGTTGCGTTTAAGCTTTAGAAAGTATAATGTTTGTGTGTAGATGTGTATGTGTTTGTGTGTGTATGTGTATGTGTATGTGTATGTGTTTGATCGCATCCTTTGTTTCATCGTAGACTAAACTAATCCCACTCTCTGATAACTTAAATTGCTCGAATCTAGTTCATGTACTGGCATTAAAGTTTTGCTAGATTGAAAGCCCGCCGACTGTTTCGTTTAACGGAACTTAATTTGCAAATGTGTCTGCATCTATATGTTTTACTATATGTGGTGATAATCTCTTGTATTTCGTATTTTGGTTTTATCCGAGACTTAACTTTACCAATGGTTCTCTAAAGTGGATTAAAAGGTTGTGCAAGTTGTTTCCTGTTGAGTGTTTTAACTATATGTCAGCAGGTCATAGGGAAATAAAGCGTTGATTATTCAAGCGTTCTTTAACTTTGCTTCGGGAAAATGTCAGCAGCAGCAGTAACAAGCGAATATCTTTTTCACTTTATAGCGTATAGGTCACTTTTTAATAACAGTAATCTTATTGAAGAAAAATCATTTGGTTTGATCCAGTAATAAAACGAAGGGCGAACGGAAACTTTTCTTATTGGAAAGCTCTTGAAATTTTCTAGAATGAGAGAGCGAGAGAAAGAGATTTCGGTCATTTTATGACAGTTCCAATAATAAATTGATTGATATCATTGTCTTTTGGAAAGGATCTGTGTGGTCAATCATTGAAATGCGTTATCAAAAAGTTGAGATACGAAGCGTTTTGAGGTTTATGTCCTTCTTCTACACGACAACCACGTATTGCAGTTATGAGTTGGGGACGGACGAGTTTAATGCCCTTGGTAGCTAAGCTAGCTAATAAAAAGGATTTTAATTTATTTTATTGCCACTAACTATTAAAATGTTGTTTATATGACGGTACATTTTACGGCGTAATTCTTAGCCGTTGTAAAATACAATTGAACGGCCATCTTCGTTATACATACGTATATATTCTTCCATCCAACGTAATATTTTTCTTGGTGCAATATTGCGAATCGTGCTGTCTTTGTAGTGGCTTCATTAAAGTTGCTCGGAGGGAAAAAGCCGCTTTAAAGTAGCTTCAAGTTAATATTAAAAAAGAATTATAATCATGGCAAGGGCCATAATATTAGATACAGAAAGTTTAATTTTGGTGTTTCTGAACATTACGTTTTTTACTGGAAGCAATACCTTGATTTTTATATTCTCGAGACTGTAATAAAAATTTACAATTATTGTTATTAGCGAGTTGTGTTTATTTTTAGTCGAGTGTGCGGTTACGAGTTGATTGTGCACAACAAACAATAACGATTTTAGTAATAACAAATACGACATGGTTGCTCTTTCAAAACACATTTTCTTTCTTTATTTTTGATAAATATCTTATTTCTACATGGAGAAAGAAAACGTTTTTCTGTTTTATTTTACGGTATGATTGTTTTACGATAATGTAAAGACAAGAAAAAAGGCAGAAAAAGGGCAAAGCAGATATCTAATAGAAAGTAAATGGATATGTTGTATTTGGCGAGCCGATGTTTTTTTCTATACTTTTTTCTTTCGACTAAACATGTATTATTGTTATTACTCAAATATATCTCGTTATTGTACATCCATACATAAATTAATGTGTAAACTTATGAAAATGCACAATACGTGTGTAGTTATGTTTGAGTTTCTGTGCGTGTGTGTGTGTGTGTGAAAAAAGGCAGAAAAGGGCCAAGCAGATATCTAATAGCAAGTTAATGGATATGTTGTATTTAGAAAGCCTTGTTTTTTTATTCTTGTTTCGAGTAAACATATAATTGTTATTACTCAAATATACCGAGTTATTGTACATACATACATACATACATAAATAAATGAGCAAACTTATGAAAATGCACAATATATCTGCAGGTGTGTTTGCATGTGTGTGAAAAAGGCAAAAAAGGACAAAGCAGATATCTAGTAGAAAGTTAATGGATAGGTTGTATTTGGCGAGCTTTGTTTTTTACTCCTTTTATTATTGTTATTACTCAAATATGCCTAGTTATTGTACATACATACATAAGTTAATGTGTAAACTTATGAAAATGCACAACGTGTCTCTATAGGTATATTTGTTTGTGTTTGTGTGTGTGTGTCGGGAAATGGAGAAAGTGGCTGCTATCAGCAGAAAAC
>JARJDW010018831.1:0-22013 GCA_030264715.1 Adinopsis sp. GC000173 | reverse complement strand
ACATTTTAGAGATGTGTGCATATATTGGCTTATAGAAAAAGTTAATTTTTTGTCGTTTTCTTAAAATTTTTGTTAAAATTAACCTCTTGTAGCAACTAAATACAAAACATAAATGTATTACATTTTATACAAGGTTTTTAGTCTTTTACACTTAATTTCACTGTTTTTTCACTAAATGTCACGGTTTTTTCAGTCTTTTTTAGCCCTTTTCACTAAATTTTACTGTTATTTCAGTCTTTTTTAGTCGTTTTCACAAAGTTTCACTGTTTTTCAGTCCTTTTTAGTCTTTTTCACAAAATTTTACTGTTTTTTCAGTCTTTTTTAGCTTTTTTCACTAAATTTCACTAAATTTCACTGTTTTTAGTCTTTTTCACTATATTAAAATAGATATTCTATGATTTATGAGTACTTTTATTTAGGTAGTACGAAATGAGTGATGGCCCTTTACATTAATTTACAATATTTATAATTGTTAAAGTTGCAAGTTTAAAACATATATCATAAATAATCTTTTATGTGTAATAATATCTAGTTTGAAATGTTTCTCATTGACATGATAGATGTGTAGCCAGAAACTTGCACTAATAAATTTTGCGCCAGAAAATATTAATGTATGTAGCTGGAAAAGTAATAGTCGCTTGAGAAGTCTTCGATCCCAGTAAATTTGTTTTACAATTGCCCTTCTATTTTTAATTAGATAATACGAAATGAGTGACTTTCCCTTAATTAAATGTACGACAAAATATTTAAAAGTTTACATTGCAAGATATAAATAATCTTTTATATCTAGTTTGAAATGTTTCTCGTTGAAGTGATAGATGTGTGTAGCAGCCGAAAACTTGCACTGGTGAATTATGCGCCAGTGTGCCGAATAGAAAATATTAATGTATGTAGTTGGAAAAGTAATAGTCGCTTGAGATATCTTCGATCCCTGTAAATTTGTTCTACAATTGCCCTTCTATAACTGTAGCGTATCGGTCTCAAAGGACAACTTTCATTTTGACTTTGTTCTCTCCAACCATCACAAATTCGCAACGACTTAGATTTTCATAAATTCCCTTACTGGAGGTTTCCATTTAAATGTACAACATTTTGTTTTATATAATATATGCAAATGTAACTTGTTTGTTGCGCGCCATAAGAGCTTCTGTAATATATAGTTTTAATGCAAGTGTTTGCAACAAAAGCGACACCCGCTATTTCAACATAAAGAAAACTAATATAAATAAAACCACCAAAAAATAATGGTTGTTAGGTTTTTATTCTGCGAGGTAGATAAAGGAAAAGCGAAATTTTGCACGTATGTGCTTTTTATGTGTTGTTTATTTTCTGCTCTTTACATTCTAATCAGTGGTAGAGAGGACTGCATTTTTAATAGCTTCAGATAAGTGTGAATTCTGCTCCGCTTATTTGCATAATAACGAAAAAAATAGGTTGAGGTCATGTATAGGAGAGGAGGGTACACCACAATAAGATTCGCATTCAAATTGCACAATGTGTTTTAGTTTCATTAAAATTAATCGAGATTTGGGGTTTTCCTTAAAATATTTCACAAATATCATAAGCGTACTATTTATTATTATAAAATAGGTGAGTGGGCTGAAAAGCTTTTTGTGATTTTACATCTCTTTTTCATTTTTAACGTTATTTCTTTGTACTAGTTTTTCATGTCATTTAATTGAGAATGCAAACAGAAGGAAAATCACAACATTTCCAGAAAAAATACAAATAATGCTAGACAAGTGCGAAAAGAACAAAAAAATTAAAAATAGAACGAAATAATGAGAACAAAAATAATAAGAATAAAGAGAGTTAGAACCTTTCAGACTACTTATGTAAATGAGAAACATTGTAAAGGGTTTTGAAAAATTCTGCAACAAATTAATTATTGCATTTAAAATTGAAATTTTTTTTGGGACCAGAAAATAATTTAGCTCATGGGTATCTCTTTTCGTATGTGCTACTCTACGAAGGCAGTTTTGAAATTTATAGGTTACCTTTTATCTTATTGAAATAAATCCATGTTATATACTTGTCGGCGACTGAAAAACGCTTCAAATTGATTTTTTGCTAGATTAAATTCTAATTGTGCAGGGATAAGCTTAAGCTCAAACTAATTTATAGCTTATTTAGAATGCACTGTTCGACAAAACTGCATAACTTTGAACATGTGCAGATAAATAATGGAGTTTGCAATGAAGGTCTCTAAAAATAATTACCATTTGTTATAAAATAATGAATTTTACAACATTTTAGTAATAACTTATTAAGTCTTTAATTTGAAATTAAAAAAAAATGAAAGCAGATTCATTTAATTTTATTTAATATTTATAAATAATTTTAAACACTAATTTCTCACTAGACAACTAAATATTGACATATATATTATTTATTGAAACAGTTAATTAATATAACTGCATCGAAAAACATTTACTCTAAATAAATTTGCCACGCCGGGATTGTAATTAAAATCCACATTCTATTTTTACCATCCAATAATAATAAATATTCAATGAATTGGTCTTTTATATTGATAAAAGCTTTTGATGAATATTTAGATAACTAAATTTCAGCATTTTAATTTTTTTTCCGGGCTTTGTTTTTCTCTCCCATATACAACATTTAAAATAACAAATATAGATTGGAGCAGTAAAGAGTTTCTGTTTTTGAATCGACAACAATTTTTCTTACTTGGAATGGATTTAATTTAAAGTCTTTTATCTCTAATGAAGAAATACTTATTTATATTTGCCTCTTGTTGAATAAAAATGCATTGACATCTTTTTTAAATCAAAGTTATGAATTTTTATTAAACTTTCTGTAAAATATTGTCATATATTATTAAAAAGTAAATTACTTTAATATTTAATTGTATCAAAATGTTATTTAATGCTTATTTTATAAGTTTAAAAGTGAGTTGTGATTAAGATTAATGTAATTTTATTTAAAACAAAACTAAGCGAGTTGTTTGCCTGATTAAAATTCTTAATACGAAAGCAATTTAATAAATATTCCACCTTCGTAAAAACTGCATTCGTATACCTACTCTCGAAGGCGAAATAAATTGTTTAATTACAAAATAACCGAGTGGGATCAATTACTCTGGCGTGCAACTCCCAAACGCATTCTACTGTCTAGAATAGTTCTTTATGCTAATAATCAGGTGTAGGTAGCTAGGAAAAATCGCGCGAATCCAACTTTTTTGCATTACCATAAATTACCGTCAAAACTAGTTGGAAAAAAGCCGTGCAGAAGAAACTTTGCATTTGTTTCACATTCCACTAATGTGGGCTCTCTCTTCTTTTCACAGTCCCCGTATTATTGGCCGTGGCAGAATCGACCGCCTGATAACATCGAATATGCCATTTATTTAGCGAAACGAACGTTGCGAAATAAACAACGGCATGGCTTGGAGGATTATGAATTGGAAGCGCTGGGAAATTTACGGAAAAATCTTGCCAACAAATGGGATTTCATTACAATGCAAGCTGAAGAACAGGTAATATATTCTTTCATTACTCTTTCATATGCGCGCATTCAACAAATAATTAAATGGAATATTGTTATTATTTTTACCACAATATCTACTAATTAAATATATTATTATTTATTCATTAATTAATAAATTAATAAAGGTAAGTCAGCTATTATAGTCAATGTGATTATATTTTTCGTTATGATGACAGTGCTATCTTGAAAAGTACAGAACACATGCGTGTTTTAATTATTATTAGGGTTTTAAACATTTGAGCCAACTAGGCGGTTTCAATTGTCGCTGTTTTACCTTTAAACGTAGGCGATTCGCTCTCCGTTTGCACCAAGTAAGACCAACGTTCAGCGATCTTATTTTTGCGTTCAGAAATTGTATCGCGAATTGAAATTCATCATAGACTTTTGGTGCAGTACGAGAATAGTGTGTTACCTCAACAAAGAGTCTAGAATGAATTTTGGCTCCAGGTAAACATTGCCACCACAAAAGAAATGATCACTGAACGTTGCTCTTACTTGATGCGAATAAAGAGCGGAGCAACCATATTTAAGAGCAAAACCACGACCAAAGAGACAACTTAAATGGCTCAAATGCTTAAAAACCTAACAATAACTAAATCATACATGTGTCCTGTACTTTTCAAGACCGCACTACCCTCAAAATAAAAAATATTACCATATTGTGGATAAAAGTTAACTTACCCTCGCAATTTATTTACTTTAAATTAGTTAAATAGATAGCATATTATTATTGGCATCAGACTTTTTAAGTATACGCACATAATTACATGTAAATATAACATCGTATATTCTATAACTAAATCTATAAAAGCAATCTGAACAAAGATTGTTTGCACGATTTTAAAGATAATGGATTAAGACATAATTCAACAGTAATTTATTAGAAACTAACCTTTTAATGATTTATTTATTTTATTTTTCACTTAATCGTCTTATAGAAAATTCAAAAATAGTTTCTAAACATTGTTTTAATATGTCATCAAAGTGGGCTTTATGAAATTGTTCCTTCACGATCTCCTTCAGCTATATTCAGTTTCCCTCACTATGACACTATTTATCAAACTATAGAAATTCTAAGAAAACTGCTAGGAAATTTAACCAAAACATGTTCCATAAAAATGTGCAATTTAAATTTGATGGATTCTTTAAGATTACTCATGGATTTTCTGATGTTTCCTTGCGAAACGATAAATCGCATTTATATAAAGCGACAGAAATTGTAAAAAATAGATACGCGTTTGTTATTTTTTTTTCTTATGGTAATCTTTTTCTATTTTGCATTTTATTAAAATATTTAAGAAATGTTGTGTTAATCCATCCTTAACTAGAAATACGACATTGAAAAAGTATATTAAGTTTTAAAATGGAATGTGTACCATACTGTGTTGTTTACGCTACAAGCAAGTTTAATAAAACTGCTATTTAGTTAATGAAACAAACAGCACAAGTTTTTAATAAGTTGAATAAGATTGATGCAGTGAGGTAAAATTTGCACAAAACAAACATCGTTGCCAAAAAATCTATCCACTTAATACGATTATCCATTGTTTATGATTTCATTTAGAAAAGCATTTTTAGGGTTTCTAAATTCTGTAATTTATTAAGGTACGGCTGATCGCTGATAAACGTTTACGGTTCGTTTATTTAATTAAAAACAAATCGTAATAGGTACATATATCTATATTCTCGCATTAATAAATTTTCCTAACAATGACGTTTGCTTGATGCGTCGCATTAGTTCGAACTACAACAAATATATCAAGCCGTCCTTCAATAATTGATAATCTACGGAAAGAACGAAATGAAGGCCGCACTAGTATTCACAACTATATGTAATACAATAGAAATATGATATTGATATTTTGACTATTAGGCTGTCATCATTTCTTATAATGATTATACAAAAATAAAACTAGCTTTAATTAAATTTATAACTAATGTAATAGTGATCAAAAGTTTATCATTTTGACAAAGGTTTGCATATATAATTAGTACAGTCTTCTCGCTTATCTAATCTTTCCACGAGATTTATAAACTTTCAATTTTGAATCGGACTTTTCTTTGAATGTGTATTTTTTGCACGGTTTTCTTTTTATTTATTTTTAGGCATTTTCTATCAAAGCATTTAAAGAACTTATCAAAATGGAGTGCTTTTCTTCTTGCATTTTCGATCAATTATGGAAAAAGTCATTACATAATTTGATGGAAAATGCTAAAGATCGAAAAATTGCGTAAAAATAAATCCTATTCAAAATTTAATGTTTAATAATCTCGTGCGGTAAGTTGTGTAGATTATCTTTTTCAATATTGAGATTATGTTAGACTTGATTCATTACTTCTATAGGCCTGGAAATAAAAAACATAGACTCCCTCCACCTTTTTCTGGTAGCCGCACTAATAACAAATTGTCAAACATCTAACCATTTATCTTAAAAACCTGCCGCCGGAACATTTACTCTTTAGTACATGATTAAAATAAGCTTGATAACAGCAAAAGCCAAAATTGTACTCGATACTACCCTTATTTTATCTTATTTCATAAAATAAAAGAGGTAATCCATCGAACATCTTATGTATGTTTCTTGTTTACAAAACATTTTTTTAATAATTTAAATAAAGAATGTTTTAAATTAATTAATATATTTAAAATTTGCTGTTATTGATCATTTTAGTTTGGAAATTTCATATAAACCTAATTTGCTTTTTCACTATTGTTTTAATATCATTTTTTGTCAAATGCAGCAATACTTTTAACTAAATATTATAGTTCAAACCAATTAAATTATTGTACAATATACTGCAGCATTATATTAATGATATTGTTGACCCTATCGAGCCGCATAAATTTTACTAAAAATAACCTATAGTACCTAAATAATTACAAAACCTTTACGAGTAACTATTGTTTGTGTAGAATTATTTATATTATCGCTTACTAAATACGTTATAAAATGCATTATAAATTACTTTTAATCATACATTACAATGCCTAATTATTGGTTTAGAATTAACTTTGAATCAATTTCGAATACAAAGTGAAATTTCCGGGTCAACATTCTGCGTTCGGCGAACGGCGAATTAACAAAATCGATTTGTACTTTAAGAATTATTATTAACTATTGCATGTTTATTAAAAATCTCTTTTAAATTAAATATATTTGTTATAAATATTGCATTGAAATAACATATTATTCACTCAAATGCTGCAATATTTAGTGATTAAAAAAGCATGTATAATCAAACTAACCATATTAATCCATTTAAAAATGATTTGAAACACAATTTATCAATTAAATTATATGTAAAATTGTTGCACAATATGGATGCAAAAATTATTAATATAAAATAATAGTAGTAGCTTTAAAATGGAATGATACATATTAAAATTACGTCGATTTATTAGAAGAAACCGTATGTACAAATAATCGCAATTTTACTACTTAATAAACAGTATTCTGGACATGTATTGATAGGACTAAACAGTTGACGATGTATTCTTCGCAAATATTTTGAAGCCAGAATTAAAAAATACTAGACTTTATTACAAACATGTTATATATTATAATTTGATCGCTTTACCCAATTCATAGCAAATATGTTTAAGTCGTAGGGGCTTACCACTATTTGCCATTTTTTAATTGACTTTATACTACCTTCAAATAGATGAGCATTTAAATTTTATAATTTTCATTTCTCCACCATGTTTTTCGTAAATAATATTTCATGGAAAAGTAATACGCAAACAATCCATATACCATTTTAAAACTCTTTTGTTGAATTATATATCGACCATCTGTATATTTGCATGAATGTGAATAATCGGATAAATTTATATCTGTTGAATCATTTTCGATACATTGACTTTGGTCAATATTACACAAATTACAAGCAAAATTTAGATTGCAATTCAAAGCAGAGTTGCGAACATGAAAGGATATAATATAAATGTTGAATTAAATGTTTACTTGCATTTTATTTATATTTGTTTGATCTCTTTTATTATCATTTCTTCATCGTTAATAACATATTGAGTGTAGGGTGGCCCAAAAGTAACAAGACCATTTAAAATTCGAATTACTTTTATTTTTTTGCAATAAATATTTATTCTATTGTGAATAGAAAATACACTATTTAGAAATTAATTTTATTCCATTTTGAAAAGAACATCCTATATTTTGCTCTTTGTACAGACAGATGTTATTTATAAAATTAATTTCCAGGAAATGTGTTTTTTGTTTATAAAAGAATAGATATTATGAAGCGATTTCAAGGATTCTTTTACGATTCAATATATCAATCCCTTGCTATTTATTGACTTTCGCATTGAAATTGAACCTTTTCAACGGCGGAATAAGTGACAATCGAAAAGTGAGGTTGGAATCAGATTTTAACTCATTCGAGTCGTTAAAACAATTTCAAACAACTCTTTAATATTAAATCAATGCAAAATATCCATTTCTTGCCATTAATTGCAAATCTGGATTGAAATTAAAGCGATTTAACGGCGGAATGAGCGAAAATCGAAGAGCGAGGTTGTAATTACATAATTTCACTAATTCTGGCGTTAAAACACATCAATTTCAATGCGAATGTCAATGACATTTTTCATGTAAAAGTAGCAACAAAATCGCCTCCAAAACGCATGATTTTTGAGTAAATTGCGTTTTTTGGGAGGTACGATGATCTATCAACGACAAATTCACTTAAAAATCGCATTTTGGAAGCGATTTCAACGATTCTTTTACACGAAATTGATACAAAACGTTAATTCCTTGCAATTTTATTTCAAATTTGGATTGAAATTGATGTATTTTAACAAGTGAAAATCGAAAAGTGAAGTTTTATGACTATTGGACCACCCCTATATTTTTCTATCTAGAACTTAAATAAATATGAATAAAATGCAGATTTGTTGATCATATTGTACATGGAAACTATTAATCAAGTTAAATCATTTCACATTTTGATACTTTATAATTTTGTCACTAAACTTTTCATTCATCTCTTCCGTCTATTCGTTGTCGCTTAAATTTAAACTATTTATATATACAAAAACTAATATTAAATTACAAAGTGTTGAAATTGTGTTGCAACTTTACGCTGTTGTGCATGCTATCTTTATAAAATCTTATTTTATTTGATTATATTGTATTTTCAGCGATCGCGACAAAGATTTTCGTTTCAGCTTATATCATAACGGTTGAAAGAATATCGAAAATACTTTTCTTTATTTCAGTTGTTTTGTCAGTTCTGTGGTTTCTTTATCCAACGATATTGAAATATTGTTACATTCTTTGATCGCTTTACTGTATGGTAAATTGTTATTTTTTAAACACACACAGACACACAAACGGAGTCTGAAAACCGAAAGAATATTTATTTTGTTTTATATTTTGCTTGAACGAAGTAAACACATTTATTTTCGTAATTTTATTTCTTCAACATTTCTATAAAGGTCTTTGTTTGATAAAGTTTAAATATACAATTATATCATGATTAATTTTCTAAATCAATTTTAACTTAAGATTTATAAAGCAATGTTTTATTAACAGTCTTGTAAGTGAAATACCATTGTCTGAATTCTATAATAATAAGGAGCGTTTATAATGATCAATCTTCATTGTCTGCATTTGCTATAAAATTTATTAAAGCTGGAATGCAAATTGAGCAATTTGCAGCTATTATAATAAATTTCAAAAACGAACATTTCACTAATGTTCGTTTACACGACAATAAACTTGAAATTATTTCAACAATATCATCATGCAAAGAAACGATACATTTTTGATTATTCGCTATGCTAGTAAATATTAAATAGCAAAAGCGCTACCTTTATAAATATCTGAAATGTAATTTAATACTTTGCAGAATAATGTATAAAAATTATGTATGATATTTTAGGCTGAAACTGAATTGCGGTTCTACTCTCTCTTCCACTAAATTACATAAAACTATTATTTCACAATGTGTTGTAATAATTTCTTTATAAAGACTATTTCCTATAAAAAATCGTTTAAAGTTTTTTTATTTTTAGTGTCTGTCAGTTAGTTAGTTAGTGTACAGTACCAGAACGTAATATTAGCAACTCATTTCTTGGAAAGGAATCCATTCCGGAACTTTTTATTATTATTACCTATTAAATTATGAAACCGAATGTAGGTATACATACGTACCTAGATGTGTTAGAACAAATTTCGATAAAACATTTTTTACTTAATAGTTATGCGTTCCCGTAAAACATTTTTAGCAAGCAGTATACAAGGTCTAATTTAGAAAGGCAAGACACCTATTATATAGAGCCATTAGACCTACTTAGAGCACACTATGTATTAGGGCTCATCATACATTTTAAAAATGCCAAGAATACTGTGCAATAAATAAAGTTGACGCAACCCTTGAAGAAGCATATTAACATTTTTTACTACAATTCAAAATAACACACTTGGTTGAGTTCACAAAAATGTTTATTAAAGTCTATATGCCCAAAATACTGTCACAATCATGTTCGTATTCTCGTCACTAGAAATTACTTAACCGATAACTTCAGCGTAACGAACATAACCTAAAAAATGGTTTAATATACGTAATAGGAACATTATAAATTATATTGGTGCTACTACTAACTGGACTAACTGTTGGAAGATGTTACTAAATGGACTAAATGCAATAGTTTATAGGTTATGTTTGTCATGAGAACGTTATCGCTCAAGTAAATGATAAAGTTAATTAGTGTAATAACGATTTAATCATGCAAAAACGGTATTATACATTAATATTACTTCTTTGTGCATGTATTACAAAAATAGTTTGGCCGTAAATTTTTGATAACGACTGTTTAATTTGAAATTTGTAAATGTTGCTTGGCAAACATTCGTATAGGACTAAATTTAAGTCCTGAGAAATGATTGCAAAAATTAATTATTAAGCAAAACAAAAAGTAATTGCAATAATACAAATGTGTACCGTAACGTAAATAGGACAAAAATTGTTTATGTAAATATTCAATGATTTATAGCTGAAAAACATTTGTTGCTGATTTCCCAGCAGAGTTTCAAAAAGAATACTTGCTTAATCTTCAATGCAAGTTACACAATCGTTAACGTTAATTGTTTGTGAAAATAATGTAAAAAAATACAATTAAAGCAAAACATATATATGTACAACAACGAATATAACGGCGCTTTAACAAATTTGTCTGCCTTTCCCCCAAACATCGGCGCAGGAGTAAAAAAAATATTAAAGCGCTGCCTTTATTGCTTCTGTCAGCGTGATATTTCTTTGAAAGAAACAATCTACCCAAATAGTAAAGGCCGAGAATAACATTTTGTTAAAAATTTTCATAAATTCTTGCACGTCTCACATGGCACGCGCTCGTTAGAGCTGGAACATTTTTTATGATAATCACGAAGCAAGCAACATTTCTTGATGTCGCTGTTATATTTAAAGCCTTTTACATAAATAATGAAATGCGAATCAATGAGTTTCTTTTTTATACATTATATATAAAAGACAAAGTCTTTATTTTCTGTATTAAAATCAAAGCAAATTTTGAAAGCTTCATTTTAAGCCTCCCTTTTTAGATTAATGCTAGTGTAAATATTTCTTTGAATATTAATGCTTATAAAGCTTTTGAACATATAAAACGGCAAACTATCTAAAGGTCTTCTCTCCGCTCCAACAAAGATGGTGAGAGATAAAAAACTTATTCATGGAGACAAAGCTTTCATTCAGTTATAAATATGCGGATAATATAGATTTGACCTACGGCCTTTCGTTCATCAATAATGAAGAAATTACATTAATAGCTCGTTCTAGTTAGAAGTCACTTAATCTCATATTTAAAAATCGTCATGTTTAAACGGATGACGATTTCCATTAATTTTCAATTAGCTACATCAACTTTACTCTTAAAAACCATTGTGTATAGAGTATAATCACTTCAATGCATAAAATTTCCCACATTTCCATGCTAATTCGTATTCCATTTTAATTCAAACAATTCAAAATGTATTGTCAACAAATATGTTACGTTAACATATTTATTAAAATGATGCGTAATTTATATTTCAAATTTTCCTCTCTGTGCATTTTAAACAAAATCGATTTGTGTACCAACTTTTCAACTTATTGAAATAATGTAAAGGTTTGCAATAAAAAATGTAAATGTAGTTATTGATTAACGACATTCTGGGAAGAATTTCCAAAAATCAAGGTTAAGAGAAAAGTAGGTATATATAATATATAGGCTTCTAAATTTCAAACAAAGCGAGAGCATAAAAATATCGCTTCGCTAAACTGATTTCAATAAAATATTTATTACATATAGGTATGAAATTTATTTGATTAAATATAAAATGAAAACAACTTTTTAGCTTAACAATACCTATCGATTTTTAATTTTATTTGGTAGGTATGTATTGTGCAACTAATTAGGTATTAAGCTAATCCTATATTTTTCAGGTCTATCGAACATTTCCCATTTATTTATCAAAGAATTTATAACAATTCTATGCGTTTTATAGGGGATTAATAATAGTCATTGTCATTCCATTCATATTGTTTATTAATCCAACTTTGATAAGCTGCTTTCAATTCATTATTTTCATAGTCATTGATTTAAAATAGCAATAGGTAATTATTACATGTATTTTTACTTACTCGGATTTGTTGTCTGGCAAAGTGACAAAGCTACTAACAATTAATGAAAATGCAAGTAGATAATAATTTAGGAGGTATATAAAAGTGATATTAAAAGCCGTAAATATATTAAATCACTAATGCTCGTTTTCTCGTCACTAACATTTACACATATACAGATAACTTATCATTTCCTTACTCATAACGAACATAACCTATAAACGTCATTTAGTAACATCTTTGGTAAGATTTTCAAGGAGTTGGCAGTAGTTAGTTACAGTACTTAATTCGTATAGGTAGAATAATGACAACTATTTCAATCAAGGATATTTTAATAGTAAATCTCTTCTATTGGCATAATTTTTTATCAATACCATTAAAAATGTTCCTATTACGTTTATTACACGATAGAAATATGTATCTATAATAGTTTGTAGGTTATGTTCGATATGACCCCGGTAAAAAACTAAATGCAAGTAAGGAATATTAATATAAATAATCTTAAAGATTCTATATATACATATATTGGAGATATTTAATTCGATTAAATAATGCAATATTTGAAGATCAGTTAATATTGTTTCATCGTTTGATATTTTATTTAGAATGTTTGAAATTTCAAATCATTTAAAATTGCAGCAAGCCCCACAGGTCCTTTGACAATCTCCGGTTGTTATAATGAGTAGCATCTATTCTATCCTCTTGATGCCCCTGTAAAACACGGAAATGGATTTTATATCCATAATAAATTACATAAATTGACAAAATATAATTTTCTGTTTGTAAATAATGAAATAATTACTTTTTAATACATAATACAATATCTATTCAGCAAACATGGAATCTTGTTTATTAATGTTGCTAAATCAGGCAGTTTTGATTTATTTGTATTTGCGGAGGAATTAGAAACTTTCCAAACAATCAGTATTCATTCTATTATATCAAAATTAATTTTGATTGTTTATTTACTGCAATTTCTTGCTCGCAGTTACTCATCAAGTTTTAGTTATTGCAACTAGACTTAGTAACAAAGTTGGGTTAGAAAATTTATTAGATGCTTGACTGTTTGCGAGATGTGAAATAGATATATTACAACATTTATGTATTTCAACAATTACTTTAAAAAATTGCATCATTATAAAGTTCTGCGAGAGTTTTTTAATGAAATTGCATATATATGTGTAAAGTCAGTTTCAATTTTAATTAACTATTATGTTAGTATTGTTAATGCTTCCATTATACTATATGTTTTGTTTATAACTAAGTGTATATTTATTATTTTACACAAAAAGCAAACGCTTTTCCATGAATTTCTTGTTAAATATTGAATTAAGCACAATCAAAAGTTGTTTATTTTTTATTTATTAATGCTACTCTTTGGCTCTTATTGTTACAGATATAATAGTTAACAACAACAATTTTATGTACAATTTTTTTCAATTTAAACATAAAAAATGTTTACTTCATATTCTACAATACATAAACAAGGCTGTTATTTTTCATTTCGCATAATTCATTTCATGTTTATCTAAATTAAATCTTTCGAAAATAACATTTATATTTATAACATTAACTTCAAGTTAATTTATTAAAAGTAATATTTTAAAATCTTTTTCTGCGTTGCTGCCGCTAGAACAATATTTTGTGTTATCAATCAAAGTTGAAGCTTCTACTTTATATATGAGCGAATACAAAAAGCAAAAGTATGTTATATTAATTCTCAGTTAGATAAATTGACATTTCACTTAAAATTATTGCGTGCAAACGAAACTTTTTCATGGATTAATAGGTGCTGCTGTTCGATTATATCGCTGAACAAACTCTTAATACACTCATACATATTTAATACACTTATGAAAATACACATATTTATCTTTCAATATAAGAGAAAAACGCGTGCGTTTGATAGTTAAATTGATAAATGATTCAACGTTTCGCCCGTATCTTATTGCCATTTCCTAGCTAAAATGATAACAATTTCAAACATTCACCGATTCATAGACATTTAGCATTCGTATTTCTTTACCGCACACACATACTATTTCCCCTACTTTTGAAAAACACACAAATGATAAGCACAATGCGAATTCGAATGCGAATGCTATCACTCGCCGTAAGATATAAGCGACGTTATATAGAAAATGGTCAAAATACTTAAAAAGTTTTACGATTACACTAAAATAAAGAATAAGGTTCGATTGTAGTGTAGATTATTTGAAAAACGGTGGTGATATATTTGTGATTTGTGCATTTTATAGGTGAAGTTGGCCAAAGTTCTAAAGAAAGGTGATAAAATCGTGAGCGATTCGCAAGAGAGAGCATATTGGCGAGTGCACCGACCACCTCCAGGCATGGTTAGTTCGCTAGAACAATGTCCAGTTCCAACACGACGAAATGGCAATCGAAGTAGGAAGCGAAACATCGAGGATGCAAAGCGAGAGGTAATATTTCATTCAATGTTTTATTTAAAAAGCGTATTGTTGTTTACATGCACGTATAGTGTATCTGTTGTATATTTACCTAGTTGGATACAATCAATCAATTCATCTTGCTTGTTCACTTTCAGGTTGAGTTATTGAAAAACAGCTTATCGCGAACACGTGTAAAGGTATCGGTTGCATTGGAAAGCATGATGCAATACGTTGAAACGTATTCCGAGTACGATCCATTAATAGCAGGCACTCAACCGTCCAATCCATGGGTCAGTGAAGACCTTACATTTTGGCAGCTTAATGGCCCATTGTGAGTTATGCGATATCATTATTAAATTCTACTGTATTATTCTTATTATTCTAAAATGAAATTAAAGGGTGGACACGCCAACTGAAAAGCGAGTGAAACGATGGGGACTATCGATGGAAGAGCTTGTATCAGATCCTACAGGTTTGCAAGAATTCACCAATTATTTGCGGAAAGAGTACAGCCATGAAAATATTCGCTTTTGGACGGCGGTTAATGATTTACGAAGATCAGCACACTCTCAGATACAACGAAAAGTTAACGAGATTTTTGAGTGAGTTTAATTAAAGTTCCGTCGCTTTTTGTTATAAATAGATGTTGTAATTTGTTCGTGTTTTTAATCATTTAAAGAGAGTTTCTGGCTCCTGGTGCCCCATGCGAAATCAACATCGATGGGAAGACAATGGAACGGGTTCATCACGAAATGAAAACACCTAGTAGATTTACGTTTGATGCTGCTCAAGACCATGTTTATACTCTGTTATTGAAGAAGGATTGCTATCCCAGATTTATACGCTCTGAACATTATAAAAATCTTCTTGCCACCGGCATTCAACCTTTACAGAAAAAACGGTATGTAATTGAAATTCTAATCATTCTTTTGCAAACAAAATTGATGAAGCTGAATTATTTGGAATGTTAATTTATTCATTTCATTTCATTTCATTTCTGGTAGTAATTTACGGATGACTTGGTTGTGAATAACTCGATCCGTTTATTAATTCCGAAAATTGATTGAATGCTATCGATTGCAGTTTCTTCGGTTTCGGACCGCCCAAAAAGAAACCGTCAACGAGTAGTGCCCCAAATCCGTCACTTCTTCAACAACAGCCACCACAAGGTGGTGTCGGTAGTAGCGCTTTGTCCAAACGTAGAGGAAGCGATCGAAGTCTTTCAGGATCTGCTCATGAGCTGGCTGTTTCCGGTGTTAGAGATAACAGGGTTCCTCATTCTCACTCGCAAAGCAACTTGAGTGATATTCCATATAGGTAATGATCCTCTAATTGAAACATTAAATGCACGAAGCATGGCTTCTGAACAATATTACCCATACATTTATAACTGTTTGGGGTGAATTAGATGCGTTTTGAAAACGCTTTAATAACGCGTACGGAATGTGCTTTATTTCATATCATGAGATGATATGAATGTAGCTAGACAGATCATGCTTCACTTTCAGGGGCGACCTAGCTGGTCAATCCAGGCCAACAGCAACGACGGTCATACAGAGTCCGTAAGTTTGTTAGAACTTGGAAACTACTTGTAAAATTTTTAGGTGTTGTGTCGTCGCTGTGGTTTGTTCCTTGCTAAAAAACATCGACCATTTATTATACTATGTTTGTTACTATAATATCTACTACTAATATTTATCTACTACTAACTAACTACTATTGTATTTATTATTATCTACTATCATATTATTAATGCGTTCGGTAAATACATCAAGACCATCTAGATTTTTTTCACTTTATTTCAGATAACTTCACATATATACGAACGCTCACGAACGTACTTAGCTCGTCAATAAAACTTGATTTATAAATATAATTAACCTTTTCCAATTAATATAACTCTCTATTTTGTTAATAAAGCAAGAGTTATTTTAATACAAAATCCATTTTATTAATAAATCATAGAACGTTCGTAAGTGTTCGTATACATCTGAAGTTATCTGCATTCATGTGACAAAAATTTAGATGCTCTAGATGTATTTACCGAACGCACTATTTATATTGTACTATTGATAGAGTATTGTATAGCGCTATAACTTTTTATTCTTATTATTATTATTAACTTTATATTACTATTATTATTTCTTATTTTCAAACTTATCTCAATTATATCCTCTTTAGTCCCAGTATGATACTTTAGATGCTCTAAATTGCATGAGTTGTTATGTGCACCAAACATAAATAATTGATTAACGCACAACTGGATACAACTTATCTGTAGGAATCTTGTAAAGTAAATCTTTTAATTGGCAGAAAGTAAAGTAAGAATTATACGTTCTTAATCGTATTTTATATGTTCAGGGTGAAGAAACCAAGCATTGCTGTAACAGCTGGTGCTTCTACCTCAGAGGATATTTGTCCATGGGAAACATTTGGCTCGGAATCGCGTTCACGTAAAAATTCATCACAATTAGATTCAGGCAGCTCATCATCAGATATCAGTGTGGCAGTACAAGAAGTTTCAGATAGATTAAAGAAAACGTGCCATTTAACGCAACAAAATACCTTAGATGGTGGAAAGAGTAATCGAAAGTTATCAACCGCTTCCTGTATTGAACCCCGTAGAGCATCTGTGTCTGTGCCAATCGACAGACGTACTGTATCTTCCTTTGAAGACACCGCGCCAACAAATATTAGTGATACAGACAATAAAAATGAGGAAGGTACTTCCACAAAAACTTTTATTAAGAGTCTATCTGTTACTGGAGCTAATGCTCCTATCATCAGTGTTAGTTCGGTAATGGACGATACGATAGAATGCGATCAGTTTGAAGATGTATCGGAAAGCGATCAAAAGTTACCTACAGATGAAGAAATTCCTGTTCCACCTATTCCAATTGCTGGAACAAGTAGCGGTACTCATTTAGCTCTTGCTCCTCTTGCCGAACCAGATAGTGAGTCGCCCGTAAGCGAACTTCCGCCTGACTCAGTTGAAGAAGCTAGAAGTAACGACGTTTGTCCATGGGAGGATGAGTAAGTTGCACTGGTAGTTGGGTATTAATCTAATTCCATTACTACTCCTCGAATATTCACTCTAAGATTATTTATAATGATAAGAAAAAAAATACTAAATGGAAGTAGATTTGCTAGAAAATCACCAGCTAGCTGCACTTGCACCCCAACCTACCATTGCTAAAGAATATTCTCTTGCAGGGAAACAAAATGCAAAGTGGATGGTTCCTTTAGGAAGACTTATACCACTCTCGGGTTTCTTTAACTTTAACTTCTCAGCGCAGCACTTTAAGGACAAAGACATTTTGATCACAACACATTTTCATTTGAATTAAACAAGAATTTAAGCGAAATAAAAAAACAGTTGACACAGTTGACGACATAAACCAATCAATCAACATACCAAACTTGATAAAGCATCGTTTTTATCATTTGAATGATGTTTTGTTTTATATGATAGCACAACGACAAACCTTTGCAATTGCAAATACTTGGTGAGAATGGACCAAGTGATAATTTATTAAAAATCGTACATTGTATGATATTCAATTTTGCAGGGCGATTTTGATTCGTTTTCCAACTAAATCGATGCTTGTGAGCTTACCATACTGAGCCCTTGGTTTGCGTACAACATTGAATTACTTAAAAAGTGTCATTATCGTGAATAAACTCACATAAATTGTGAGCAATTTCCCCCCATTCGTTGCGAACTGCAATATCATAACATTGTACCGCACAGAGCTATTTATTATTCGAAACATATTTATAAATGTCACAAATATTTATTATTAAATGTCTAATATTAGTGGTATAAATGTAAGGATAAATGTCTACATATTATTAATTAATTAAGCTTAAGGATACATAAGAAACTGTATGGAGATGGTGCAGAATCCTTACAGCTTCTTAATACAATGGAAATGAAAATTACAAGTATATAATCATAAATGTTCATGTTATTATTAATTAATTATTTATTGATATGATATTTAAGCACCTTCATATAATTGTATTGCACTATTATTATTATCGTCGTAAATATTTAACGCAAAATACCAAAACATACATACACAGTTTATGCTACACTACAAATATATTATGCTTTTGTAGTTTTTGGTGCAAGCAGCAGCATTTTATATATATATTAATGTATTATCTTCTGACAATGAAGCATATTTAGCTTATTTATTATTAATAGAAATTATAAGTGGTAAAATTAAGATAGTAATTTGCAAAGGTTTGTATCTGGCACACATGGATATTTCAAGTTGGACACGAGTTGCGGACTTGTTAATTGTAGAGCATGTAAAAAATGTATGTTGATGTGATGATTGATATGATGATGTGATCTGACGAAGACACCATCACGCAGAGCCTTGAATTTTAGTCGCCAAACGATGATGATCGTACACATGTGTACACAACATGAAAATTATGCTTTATCAAGTTTTATGATGATGCAAATTAGCCTTGCTCCATGTGTTAAGTTTCCGCACATTTATCACTTGCATATTATGAATGAAATGAGAAAAAAACGATATTAACAATGAAGCAGTCACCTTAATAAATATTATTCTATATGTGCGCGCGGAAGTAAATAGCTGCCATACTTTTTAGCAACAATTTTACATCAAAATAAAACCAAATAACAAACGGCCTCTCTCTAGAATCTTACTCCCCGAAAAATCTAAACTACAAATTTTAATCTAACGACAATATTACAGATATGTTATTTTTATGTAAAATATTTAATCAAACAATTGAGAGAAAAACGTTGAAAATTCTTATAGAATTTTATTAAATTGTTATAGAGATAATTTCAACACTGAAGACTTTACTTATTTGCTAGGTATTATCAAAAGTATTGGCTTTTATGATCGCTAATATGTTGGGGCCTGTTTTGATGCGAAAATATATTTGTGAGTAGGAAAACAAAACAAATCAAAACAAGCGGGAACATACATAAGTACGTATATGTACGTGAATAATATAATATTCATATTATTAATATAACCAACAGGTGAGAATTTAGTTTAATATAAATTTATAATTGTGTTTTGAAGATTTCAAGCGCTGAACACCAAACATATAAGTAGCGTATAAAAGTTCCAGTACAGGCCTACAATTCATTGCTGCACTTTTTGTATAAACGATCAGGCTCACGCCTAATTTGTATAAAAGAGCACCAACATTTTTGTAATTTTTGTGCACAGAACGGCTGATTGCGGTTCTGACATTAATACAAAAGAAAACATTGAATTATATAAATGAAAAGAGAGAATTAAGTGCTGCGTGAAAATTTCATACATTTTCGCCAGTCGCCTTAAATGTTTTTTCTTTATTTTATATATACATATTGAGGCTACAAGATAACAAAAATCTTTAAAATTAGTTGTGTAAATAATTAATAACTATTAAAAAGCTTAATGTCTCTAATTGTATTTTTGGAGCAGAATAATGCTCATTTTTATGATAAAAACGAGGAAATAAAATACTCAATATTTATTAGTCAACTGAACATTTTGACTGCAAAATATTGCAAGGGGATGAAATGAAATGAGAATGAATTGTTGTTTCATAGACAATGTATTTGCATTAGTATTATTTCATTTTTCAATTGATGCAAAAACTGAAAAAGGAGATATATTGTCTTTCATCGTCATTTGACTAATTGTAAGTGGAAAATTTATTGTCTGCAAAATTAGATTTGTGTAAATAGTTTTATAAACGTGGCTAGTCTGTATCTATGATGTTGAAAACAAAACAAAAAATACACTAATTGTACTAGTCGTACTTAATGAATTTATTTAATAGAACAAATTGTTATTAAAAACTAATGTTATTTAAAAAAGAAGAGATAAATTCATTGTAGAAATAAAGCATAAATTATGAAATGTTAATTTTTAAATTTCTTTTAAATCTTAATATAATATATATGCAACTAATCGAACAAGCTTGTTCATTTACCATATTTTTTCGACGTCTTCAACTAATTTTCATAACCTCAGAATAAAAAAACCGTCTTTAACATTTCAGTTGAAAAGTATCAGAAGTGAACTCTAAATGTGTAACGAAATATGTTATAGTCCTTTCCAATGAAACATTCCTTTTAAGGAGACCATTTAGTTTATTTTCAAGATATACATATTTTGAGGTGTGTTTGCAGTCACCGAAAGAATAAAACAGTGATTGTTACGAATCTATTTCTCCCTACCGTTCCATATATGGTGTCGCTTCCTACAAATCTATGGTAACATATTCCCTATAGAAAAATTTGTATTTAACCAGTTTTGTATAAAGTTATTTTGTAAAATTGATGTGGATAAGATTTCATATTATTCACCCATAAAGCTGTTCACCCATTTTTTAGGATCTTATTTATGAAAAAAAAAGCAATTTTGAATATCTAAATATTGTAAAATGTCATCTGATATACTTACGCATACCTATATGTACATTTATAAGGGCCAGTGAAATGAGATATAAAGATCTTGGCTCTATTCCATAGCAATTAATAAAAACGTTACTACATTTATCCGACAAGAAAAGAAGGTGGGTTGTTTTCGATTTATGACTGTCACAAAACTTCTAAACGCTCGTCATCTTATCCCTTACTCGCCGATATAATATACAATGTCGCCAGGTCATTCTTTTTTCAACGATAGCGATAGTATGTTACATAAAATGGTTTAATTTATAATCTTAATAATACACATTTTTATTCAAAAATTCATCTTACAATTAGTATTATGTATATGTACTTATATTAATAATTTATAAAAATTGAAAATAATTTATTTTATTTAACTTAAATTACTTAATTACTTAATCATATTAAAATTAGAACAATATAGCTTATACATGTTTTGTACAAAGCCGGCAGATCGCTTTTAGTTCCATCACCACTTCTCAGTCGTCGTTTCTCTACCACATCTCTAGGTACTGTTTTCCTATCTGTCACCCATCCTAGTTTTGCAAGGGTATCGATGGCATTCGTCGCGAAATTCCTACCATCCGATTCAAACTCACTTGCTCGATAATCGTACGGATAAGTGTGATGATAATTGTGCAGTGCTTCGCCAAGACTGTAGGAAATCATTATATTCGCTTGAACTGGTCCAATTTTACTAAAAACAAAATTTGCCATTTAGATTGTATAACAAATTACTTAGAACAGTGTTTTCCAAAGCGTGGTATGCGTACCCCTGGGGGGTTTAGTGTCTCAATAGTAATTTTGATAACAAGGTTAGGAAACAGGTGATTTCTTCACGAATGGATTTGCGACACGACGCGCTTGCGCGGAGTGTCGCGAATAAATGAAAAATTACTTTTTTGTACTTAGACTATGAAATCGCGTTATTTCATTGGTCCAGTGATGGCAAATGACATCTCGGAACTAGAAATTCCCGCACTAGTGCGGGAAAAAAATCGAAACGCACGCTG
>JARJDW010018827.1:0-15170 GCA_030264715.1 Adinopsis sp. GC000173 | reverse complement strand
CCCTCTCTTTCAGCGTGTGGTGTTAAAGAGAGAAAAGGATACAACGTATACACCGAACCAGCCCCTAATTATGGCCTCACAGCGGGGCAACCCGCCAGAGTCAAAAAATCCTACTATACCTGAAAATCTACCTGTAAATACTTTTTACATGCCTCCGCCCTTTTTTGCCTTGTTTACATACGTCTCTATCCCCGTCTCGCGGCAGGTAACGGTAAACAAAAAAATGCTTATGCAGTAAAAATCAGGAACGCAACCTCTAATTTCAAAAGTTGAGAATTGAACGGGTTGAAATTACTATCAATGATATATGATTGATTTTCATAAATATAATAGCTTATTTTCAGTAAATTTACTGATTTTATAACTATATTTTATGTTTTGCGAACTTTCAATTTTGACGTTAAGGTCATTAAGTGTGAAACGTTTAATTTTTCTTAAAGATTTTGTCGACATGTAAAATATTGTAAGTACGTTATTTGGCAGGTTAGTGCTATTTTACAGTCGCCTCGTATATACACACCTACTCGCCAACTGTAAAACCGCCCTAACCTGCCTTATAACGTAAATAACTATTACATACAAACAGAATGTAATCTTCGAAACCGTCAGTCTTAATGATGACGTCTAATCGAAATGTATTGACGTTTTTGCAATTTTTTTTTTATTTATATTAACAGCTATTTTCCTTTGTTTTAAGAATTTATATAAATCCTATACATTATTCTATAAAAATTTGCTTACAGCGACATTAAAGGTATTGATAGTATATTTTTTCACTTTGTGAACAGAAGATAAACTTTTATTATTATCGCAAAACCGACGTAATTTACTCTCTACCTCTTAAATTTTACACGCACCCTTTGTTGGCACACATTATAATAAATGGTTTAACGTTCAATTTCTATCTCAACATCAATTTTATTGGACAATATACCTATCTTATTGAATTTGTAAACATAAATCGATAAATGTTAGTATAATACTCGTAAAATGCAATTAATAAGGGAATGAAATTGAAAACTAACCTGGCACAATGTCACCAAAGCCAATTGTCGTCATCGTGATGAAACAGAAGTAGAATCCATCAAAAAAACTCCAATCTTCCTCCCAATAGATAAATAGAAATGCTCCAAAGGAGAGGTACATGCAAAAGAAACCCAGCGCCAATACAACGTATAAAGTAGTTACACCATGCCTGGAAAACATAAATTTTAGTGTTATAAATTAAAACCTTATTTAAAATATTTATATTTTAATTACTTTCTTATAAAATTATACATTTAAAAAATTCCCATTACTTGCATTTGTTTTGCTTTTATTAATTTTGGCCTTCAATTCAGGTTTGATCAAAGTTCCTAACAATTGACTTAATTTACCCTAAAACAACATACGTATATATATTTCTAATCTTTGTTTAGTATATTATACCAGTTTTCCACTTTGACAATACTTTCAAGCGAAAAAGTTTGTTTTCAATATAAGCAATATCACATTAGAGCATATGGGAATATCCATGTAGATTAAATAGGATCCATGCGCCTTAATATAGTATATCAACAAATATTTCCCATTCTTTGTATAATACTGTTTGCAGCAACAAAAAACGTCGTTTCATATTAAATTAATAAATCAAACATAGCGGTATAATTAAAGGCGAGGGTTGACTGATTTTATACCACCCAAGAGGCCAATTATTTATAAAAACACAAAGTTATACGTTGCTTGGCAGAGTAATAGAAATTTATTGGATCAAATTTAATGCAACAGCAATGTACGTTAAGAGAAAGCTGTCGCTTTCATTACTGGAAAAATAATAGAAATTGCTTTTAATGTAAAATATCTAATAAACTGTTTTTATTAAACCTACACAAGATGTGCTTTTAGAATTTCCCTTTTGTCATTACTTGCAGAAATTGCATTACTGTACAAACATAAACAAAACATAATTATGATGGAAAAAAATCATGTCAGAATATTATTATAAAATTTTATACAACAGCACAAGTTTATTCTTGTTTACGTCCATCGATCGAAATAAATTATCCCTTAGATATACAAAAGAAAAACATTAACCTTGTATCAAATTTGAGGCCAAAGAAATCTACAATAGACAAACGATATTTTCTGCTTAGTCCTCTCTCGGTAAGTGGGGCAAAAATACGCCACAAATCATTAAACTGTTATTATTATGATTACTATTATTATTATATAAGAAAAGCGTGTGCTTTGGGATAGCTCCTCCATATTGTAATATATTTATACTCCAAATAACATCCCAAAACTTTTATGAATACACACACAAACGCACACATCCTTGCTTTTCCCTGCCTCCTTAAGCATACGCAGTTTCATATTTTACGCAGTAAGGCATAATAAAATATATTATGCTTACTTTTGTACAAACAAACTTTAAGCTAATGTAAGTATAATATAGATAGTATTGTAAGATTATCAATCTTAACATCCCGACATACAACAGACGCAATTAAAAATGAAATGAAAAATAAATGATCTTTTTTATACAAACAAACGGGACTAAAGGTAAGAAAATAAAAACATGTTTAGCAATAGATCCTGCAACAAGTCGAGTCATGATTGAGTGAAAATTTTATAAGAACTCTGGCCATCATCAACAAAAAATAACATATCTATGATTTGTATTAATGACAATTACTACCTATAACTTTTTCTAAAATTATCATTGCGGAATTTAATAAATCACGTAAAACGCCAGGGCGTTTTGATGTCTCAAAAGTTACTTGGTCGTTATATTATCTAATTTTTTTACTAAAACCGATTCCTGGCTTGCGTCGGCAACGTGGACTTGCTAAGAAATTAATTAAAAAATTCCTTATCAGCAAAGACCGCTGTACCACCTCACGAACAATATGCCACGACGGTCCATGCAGACCGCTATAAACATAACAAAAATATACACTAGAAAATGTTTTAATTTTTTTAAACAATACTAATGTTTCAATTTGGGGTTGAAGCATCATAAAATTGCTTTGGCCTATATACATATAAATGCATATACAATATATGTATAATTTAATAAGCATACTAAATTGAAGAAAAAATGTGGAAAACATCCTGATTTTATTTTCTTGGGATATTCACACATGTCAAAAGATCAAGATTGAATATAATCAATTTAGTGTTCAGTGTCTAATATAAATGTAGAATAATAAAAATTATAAGGGAAAAAGAAATTTATGTTTAATATTCATATAGATGCATATGTATCTTAATTAGTATACCAAATTGCATATTTTATTGAAATAAATGTGGAAAACATTGAGATTTTGCAGCGATATTTACACATGTCACAAGATCAGAACTCAATAAAATCAATTTAGATTTCAGTATTTAATTGCTCGAATAAAAAAATATTTAATGCCATACTTTAATCGTTCTGTGATGCTTGGTAGCTGTTGCATCATTGTCGACACCAACGTAGCGAACATGCCGCCCCAGTCAGCCAACACCGTCAATGTTAATGGTATTCCTATTAATGCGTAAAATATACAGAAGATGCGACCGTTTGTTGTGACAGGTACCACATCTCCATAACCTAAAACATAAGAAAATAAAGGATATATCAATTTTAGTTTTGAATCGAACACATAAATATAGAATTAGAAGATTTACCAATTTAATTCTACACTTTTTTCTTTAGTTAATATGGTTTGCTCCTCAAACTCGATTGAATACTAATTTGAAAATGTTAATGTTTCTGCCTGCCACCCTGTTTTAGTATTAAATATATTGAATAAGTTTACTCTTAAATTATGAAACACAATTTTCCACCTTTATCCGAAACTATAACTTTGTTATAAGGGTGCATGAGACATTTCTTTTTCTGGCAAAATGAGCCCGTGTAACAAAGTATGTAAGAACCACTGATACAATAATACATAATATATTACAATACATGTTGAAGTTTCTTATTTTTATTCGTTATATTTTATAGATCGACATTTTTGGAGCATAGACAAAACGTAAAAGTTTTATTGCCGAAACTATAAATAAACGACAATTTGAATAAATAAGTTTAAAAATGATTTAATGTTCGTTTGGAAAATATAAACATTGCAAGTACGCTTTGTATTACATAAGTGATAAGTTTAGTCGTTTAAAAAATGTTAAATCGCAAAAAAATATTAAAATTACATTATTTAGTTGCAGTTAACCAATTAGGTTTAGGGTTATGGGTAAAAATAACAAAAATTATAAATTGGTGATTATAATGTAACACTGAGACTTTGAAAAACAGAAACATTAACTGTTTTCGTTACGTAACATTAAGTAAAATTTGTTTTCGATGGTTTTGCTGTGTTAAACGGGGTGTGCAAGAAAATCGACCATTTAGGTACTGTTACCAGCTGAATAAAAGAGTTGTGAAAGCTACAATAAAAAAACTAAAAGTATTTGAACGCGTTTTTTATTCGTTTTTAAATGCAGCATTGGCGTGCTATGGCCGAGTAAAATTCACATACAAAACCCACGGCATGCGGCACGTATTATTGGCGAATACGATTTTTAAATGTAAAATACGCTGCAGAGTTCCACATACTGTATTCAACATGCTGTATTTACAACAAATAATTAGAAAAATAAACGCATTGCGCCAATTTGTAACAAAAAACGTTTGTGAATATTTATTAAGCATTTGTAAAGTTATTCATTTTCTAAAGACTTGTTGTATTTTTTAATTGCTAATAAGTTTAAACATGCCAAGCACGGCGATATTTTGTGTTTTCTGTTGTAATTAAAATACGCATAAAAGTTGTAGCTTTTTACCTATTTTATTTGCTAGAGTGCAATTACCCTTCCAATTTCGCCAATTTTTTATATGCCTTTAGATAGTATATTAGTTGCTCTTTAATGTACATTAGTTGCAATTTATTCATTATTTGTTATTTGAGAAAAATTACCAATTATTCATAGGGGTGCGGGATTCCCCCACTCTCCCCTATATTTTCTAATTATTTTCATGTAATGAAAGTTTGAGAATTTTTAATAGTATGTATATTATTAGATACTTTGTTTTAATAGTTAAATTGAAAATTAAACAATAAATTAAAAAGTTAATTTCTATAACAAATAATAATATTTCTTTTCCGTGTAATGTCTATATCTCCTAATTAATTTCAGTAAATTTATTAATAAAAATAATGATTTACTTGTAATCAGAATTTGCTAATTTCTATTGGCTTAAAAGTAGTTTATCCGTGCTATCTAAATATAGTCTCAAGTAGTAATAAATTGCAGTTTATTTGTTTTGTTGTTGTTGATAGGATATCATGTATGTACAAGCTGTTTAATTTAATCTGATTTTAACTTTTTCTGAAACGATTTTACCGCCATGATATAACAGAATTGTTTTTAATTGATATTTACTTATTGCGCGCAATAAAAATCATGTTTATGAAATGAAATATAATTTTGAATTGAAGGAAATTCGCATTATACAATTTGAGTCACTTGATGCAAAATGTGAAAATAATAAGCGAGCAAACGTAAATCGAGCTTACAAAAATATTTGTCGTTAATTTATTACGCAAACAAAATTTTTATTTTCTTGCTTATACGCTCGCAAATTATTAATCAATAATTTCCGATGAATGAATTGACTTTGCTTTGAAACTAAATATGCATCTCCGGATAATCAATAATTAATTTATTCCGGGCGATAAAATTATAAAAAGTAGCTTTAATTTCATCAAGCGCAATAAAAATAATTTTTCGGTCTGCGATAAGCGGAATGTTTTATTCATTACCCACGAGAAATTCGTTTATAAATAATGTTTTATGAACGTACAAATACAATAAACAAAACTATTTTTAAACTGTAAGATTGGAATCGGTGATGTGCTATACTCTACGGATTTTGTATATTTTATTGGCTGGAAAATGGTATTGGTTGGTGGCTTGGTCGAGATTGCGAATTCTCAGAAAAAAGCAAAATCAATGCAAAGTACAACTACGGGTCAGATTGCCACTATTTCATGTTACGTAATTAAAAAATTCTTGATATTGTCTCATGTAAAAATATTTTCATAATTCTTTTTCTTTTATAAAAAATTGTATTTTATTTATATAAATTGTTTACTAACAATTGTTGATATGTATTTTCCTACAAAAATGTTCAAATTATTCATTTAATTTAATTTTTAATTTAAATAATGTGACGTATGAAATATTTATTGTAAGCGAAATTACTTATAATTTAATACACTCATGTCTATAATAATTTTTAACTCATCATTACACTTTACTTTATTAAAGCGCACAAAACCAAACACACGCATTCAATACAACGACGCATCGTTCGTGTCCGGATATCATTTCCACCCAAAAAACGAATGAAAATTGGAGCAAATTGCTTGGCTATATTGACAATCACAACGACCATTTAAATGGAATGGTGTCATAGTATTATATCCAGCACATCATTCATAAAGATATTGTGAACGGTATTCATATAATAATCATAACTTGTAGGTTTTACTTATATCAAAACGAAATTAATATAAAAACACACGCAAACATTTGCATTTCCTAACGATTATAGAGTTTATCTAACAATAAGTAGAACTTTTAACTACACACGACAGTTTTGTACTCATAGTTTATTAATAAATCAAGCCTATTTTTTGATTGAGTATGCTCATGCTGAGAACGTAGAAAAACACTAAGCGTGATTGAAGCTATAAACTGCGATAAAATTTTCAATTGATTGCGATAACATTAAGAAAATTATTTTGTTTACAATTTGTAATTAAAAACTTCGTACGCCTGATAAAAATAATTAATAACAACTTTTGCATAGGTATTGGTATTATTTCGATGATGGAAAGTTGTTTGTATTAGTAGTGCATTTCATTTTGGTAGCTAAATATAGTTTTTCTTTACTACGCCAGGAATAGAAGGAAAAATGAATGAATGAAAAGCGTTTCCATTAGTCTAATGAAATGTAACATTTCATCGTCAGCTTAAATTCCTACCATTTTTTCAAATAAATTTAATAATATACTAAAGCCTTCCGTTTTTGTGATGATAAAATTAAATCATAAATTTATTGTCACAACACGTATCAACAAAATTTATAAAAACATTTGTGATAGTTTTGTGTGAATTCTAAAAAAGTGTATGTAGTAAATTGCTGGCAAACATTCCCTTTTTCTTATCCATTTCTAGTCAATTACTTCATTTGATACAATAAATTTCAAACTCTTAAAGACATTTTATTCAATTCTCCTTCGTTTTATTGGTACACAATTAGATCTATTTTTTTACATTAATATTATATCCACTTACTAATGTTTACAATATAATCTTTGAAATTAAAAAATCATAATCTGAGTGTATGTTTTTTATAATAGTTTCTAATATGAATGATGATACTTTATATTTGAAGAATTACTTTATATTTTATATTAGTTGAACAATATGGATATAATTTATGCAAGTTCCTTTTTTAATACATAATATGCCTAAAGATTAAAAAGAAAATTAATGGAAAATAATCTTCAAAAATTTCCCACCCCGCACAAACAAAAAACCAAATCTAAAAAGTAATGTTTAAGAATCTCGTGGAAATGTTATTAATAATAATAATAAAAACAAGTTGCATAGATTATTCTTTCCCATGTATACCCGAGAATGAAACACACTGTATATCATTATATACTTTCAAAAACGAATAATGAGAAAAAAGGAGTTTGCAACAAATACTCCTATTTAGTATCTTCTTCAGTGAATTAATACGTTTCACGTTTCCGTTTTTGCAAATAAGTTTCCAAGCACGTATTAAAATAAACGGCTTATTAATCAGTTTTGGAATAGAATAAGCATTAATTTTACATTACCACATTCGCTTGATTATATTGCACATTTATTGTTGCGGGAATAAGATTACAATAAGAAGTTAATAGATCGTTAATCGAATTATTTCAAGTTTCTGTTTAAGAAAAATAAATTAACCCAATTCTACTCCCTTAGTTGGGAAAACAAATTACATTTATTTTTCTTAGTTTGTTGCTGAAAACGTTCAAGATATATGCTAATTGTTGGTTTTACATTTCAAAAAAGTTAAATTAAGTCACAATTAGAAATAAAATAATGAACACAAAAGATAAGCTAAATAATAAAAATATTATTATTGGTTCACATGGTTTTAGGTATATAGTACATATGTGTAACTTTAATTTCTTATGCCTAAATAGTAAAAGAAAATAGTTTTAGCTGATAAAATTTGCTTTAACAACTATAAGAAAAAAAATTAACATTTTCAATAAATTCTCTAATTTTGTAGGTTTACACAAGGCTTACTAATATACATATGTAATTCTCAATTATCGCGTTCATCTTCCCGCTTGAGTCTTAAAAGCCCTTATGCCCTAAACAATCTGCTAAAGATTTAACTACTATCATTGTACAGAGTACAATTATGTATAATGAATGGAGCATTTAGTTTCTTTTTGCTGTAAAAAATTAAACAATATTCAATAAAAACAATTAGTTTGATATTCTGTCTTATAAAATCTTAAAATAAGTGTGGTAATTATTTTATGTAGATTTTTTGGTATATTTGAAATATAATAATTGGTGTTTTTTAAAAATTAAATACATTGAAGAAATTGTTTTTTAATTATATATGCAATAAATTAACAATTTAAGAACATATTTGTTTGAATTAAGTTAATAAATTGTTTTAAAGAAAAATCGTTTTCTTGTCTTACAGAACCTTTGAATGTGTTTGTTACTATATTAATACCTTTTCAAGTTTATTAGTAAAATAACGTAACACTTACCAATGGTGGTAATAATGGTGGATGAAAAAAATATCGCTTTGATCAACGACCATTTCTGCAACTCTTTCACCTCTTGTGACAAATTGGTTAGTCCCCCCGATACAGCATTCTCTAGCACAATCTCATACTTCCGCAATTCAACACTAAGCAGTTGGTCCAAATTGTCCAAATGCGAATTGTTTACGACCATCTGCATGAAGTGTAGACGTTGTGCGAACACGTCCTCGTGTAGATTGGTAAGTCGTAATTCTTCGTTTGGATGTTCTAATTCTTTAAATACCTAAAATTAAATTAAATCGTCGGTGAATTATTCAGCATCAGTATAAAATGAATTAAAAATTGGAAATTGTTTTAATTAATTTATAATAAAAATATTTGTTTTATAATTTTCACACTGATTTTCTCCGAATTAGTTACAATTTAATGCTATTGGTGTATTTATTTATGTTAATAATTTCTCAGGCATTTCATTCAATAGTATACATTAGATAGTATAATCTATATATTTTTAAGTATCTTAACTGAAATTCTTAAAGTTTATATTTTGGATGGGGTTTTTCTTTGCATATGGGGGAAAGTTATGACACTTTTCTTCCAATCGACAAAACTCGATAAAAACTTGATAGAATATGCCAAAAATCAAAGCAGCAAATTGTCAAAAATTTTCCGCCTGCAAAGAAAAATCCCTGTCCAAAATTCAATGTTTTAGAATCTGGGGGAGATACTAAAAAGTATCGTATATACATTATATTGCCCACATATACCTTTGAATAAAACGCACTATAAATTATTAATATGTATTAAATTTTTAATTCAAAATTAAATTCCTTTAGCTAGACTGTGCATTATTTTATTTTTGTGCCATATATTCTTAGGAAATATATTTTATTCAACTTACGATGCCTCCAATAACTGTATAAGTAATCAGCGTAGCAAGCAGCAGGATATGTTGTAGAGTCTTCTTAAAGTTGGACAATTTTAAACGAATTAGCGCGCGCCGAAAACAGCCGTACTGGACGGTCGGATCCGGCGTGAGGAAAATCGTACTTTCCACCGCCGTTTCATGCTTCGCATCTTCGGAATTCATTTCAGCGCATCCGAAGATTGCAATCCTATCGTCACATCTAGCTGTAACCAGAAACGTTACACTTAATATCTACTAATAAAAATCAATTATTTTATAATATTTATGACAAGTAGTGCTCTTTCAAAAAAAAATCTTTAATTGCTTGTTTTGAATATTGGCAAAAAAAAATGAATTTGTCAACTGTTATTTCAAACGGCAATACGAGATTTGTGTTGAAAAATCCAGGTGTACGACTTGGAATTGTCAAGTTGCGTACATTTTTTATGTATTTGCGTAGATTTTTTGTCAATATGCTGCAAATTGCACAACTAAAAGCTACGCAATATGTAACAACTTCTTCCATGCAACTGATTTATTGCTTTTAAAAGTTACCTTCCTATGTTAAAGGTATTATTAATCTAATATTTTAAAATCTTTTATTTTTCTTGAAAAATGTATGCGGTTATAGTTGGAAATTAATAAACATTAATCTTCTAAAAAAAAAGAATTAATTTGTGAAATTATTTATTCCATAGAAAATTTATTATTCTACATTTGTTTCCAATTTGTTTATGAATCTTTGATAATCTGTTTTCAAAAAATTCCAATAAATATTTATGTCCTTTTACACAAAGAAACGGATTCTTTTAACATAATTTGAAGCGATCACTGCATAATAGTTCAATAAATTTGCTTCCAAAAAAGATAGTTTAGTAATGGTAGGCAAAACTGAAAAAGAAACACAATCGATTAACTGATATAAATCCACATTTTTGTGACAAATTTAGATTAGGGGCGCATTTTATGTAAATACATTTTGCGATTAGATAGGCAAATGTTTTAAGCACTCGAATATAAATTTATAATTTATGATCCAACTGCATCACATCTGATTTCTGACTGAACGCTGAATTTTGACCAAACAGTGCATGAACGTTTTGACTTGATTTTTAAAGGCAAACATTTATTAAATCGTAGGGTAATGCATTAGAAAATCCACTGCAATGAAAAATGCACTGCATTTGCCAATAATTCACTTAGCGCGAAGAGCAGCAGGAAGTCGCTTTCTTCCAAAGTATAGCCATTAATCACAAGATGCAGTGCAGAAAAAAAACAAAATAACAAATTAAGTAGCAACGATTTGAATTTAATGAATATGTAAAAATGGGTAAAAACCTAAATTAAACACGTTTTATTAAAAACTTGAGAAAATGCCAATAAAAGGAAAAAATATTAAAATATTTGTATTCCAGGTATTAATTCAAACAAAGTCTGAAAAATAATGATATGAAATGAAAACTAATTTTAAAATCAACCATATAAAGTCATTTTTTGCATTTATTTCTTTTTTCGTTTTTTGACTAGACTTTCATCCATTGGTAATAATTTAAATTACAGCAATCTTTTGCATCAAAAATTATTTAAATATAATTAATCTAGAGGGTACATATGTATGTATATATTAAAAAACACTTGGATTAGTAACAAATACAAATTTAAAATCTTTGAAATTAAAACCTGTATAAAGTTTATTTATGGTATACTCTTTTGATTTGTTAATCTAAGTTTTCTTGTATTAATAATTACTCAAATCAATGTATTATTTAAATATGTTTAATCTAGAAACTACAAACGTGGTATAGGTATCTATACACATTAATAGAAAAACACTTGTATTAACAAATAATAGCAATTTAAATTCTTTGAAATTTAAAGTTTAATAAACTGTCAATTAAGAGAAAAAATACTTGAAATATTAAAAAATAATCAATTCAAATATTAATTCATACAAAACCATCGAGATAATTATATGAATTAATAATTAATCATATAAAGTTTTTTTGCTTAATATAACTTGTTCGTAGATTTTTTAAATTAGTTTATTAAAAAATTGTAAGTTATTAAAGCAGTCTATTATTATAAGTCTTATTAAAATTTAGTTCATCTAGATAAAAGATACACACAAGCATATTATAAATACAGTTTTACATTAATAACAAACACTTCTATAAATTTTTGAATTATTATTTATTAAACTAACAATTTATAATAAAGATCAATTGAATCAACTTTGCATTTTATTAAAAAAATTATAATAAAATATGTTTTTTGAATTTCACTTTCATCTTAATTTTATATTTTTATTATGTAAGATAGGTAGTTCTAAACAACAAAATATAACAAAGGTTTTAAGCAAATGAATGGATGGCATATAAGACGACCTTTTAGCTGGCAGAACATCTACATCTATATTACATTTTTTTTTCATCGCGCTCATAATAAATAACAATAATGTGGGAGTAATATGGAAAAATTTTGCTGTATTTAGATGCCATAAATTATACTTTTTCGTCAAAATTTCACTTGCAAATCGAAAAAGACGCTTTAAGTCGAAAGATTGATTACATTTTCAAAGCTCAAAATGTATTGCATTTATTAACACGTTTATAATACGCGTGCAATTTTACCGTTTTGAATAAATTTATGATGACATAATGTCATTTATTATTATTTTAGTATGTATTACTTTTAATATTATTAATTTAAATATACGGTTAATATTATTTTTAGAAATAATATGCTAAAATGCATTATAATTACAGAAACGAACAGCATCATAATAAAAATGTAAATTTACTAAATCGCCATCATTTTTTACATAGTGATAGTAAGATGAATTGGAAGATCAAACTGCATTGAAATTGTAAATCTTCTGTCGTACTTGATTCTTATAGATCGATGAAATGTCGAAAAGTTAAACGAATTGTTTTTTACGTTTAAAAATGTTAGACTTGCAAAAATGTATACAAAAATAATAACGAATGTTACTTTATTTCAAATTAATTAAAAATTTTAAAAAAACTGTTACGGTAATAAGTTGTACTTTCTTAAAAAAATAAAAGGGGTTTTATGAAAGTAGTAGTTAAAATGCTTTTAGTAAACTAATTAAATTAAAAGGAAAAATAATTAAGTATAAGAATTATACAACAGTAGATAGATATTTAAGTAGGTACAGCTTTATATGAATAAGATTTCTTATAATAAAGAATTAACTTCAAATAAAAAAATATATAAAACATTATAAAATAACAATGTTTTTCTTTTAATTGGCATATTGGATTTAACAAAACATTAAAGGCTTTATTAAAAACTTAAAAGGTATTAACTTTTAAAACTATTTAAAGGGTTTATCAACAATATTAATTTACCAAAACATATTAAAATTAAAATTAAAATAGTTGTGTATATATTTATGATTCACAACAAAATAATTTTGCTAAGATAATCATGACTTACCACTTTTCCATTAATCATCACTTTTCCTCCAAATTCTGTAACATTTGGCGATAATTGACTATTGCTTGCAATCTGCTAATTTAAACGATTTACATTCGCACATTTCGACATGATATTAGCGCATTTTTCTGCAGTGCAGCGTCGCGATGTTGCTACTGAAATATGACACACGCAACTGAACGCCGTCTCGACGCCGTTCTACCCATCGAAAAGTTTTCCCAAAAGTGTGAGGCGAAACTCGCGCATGCTGTATTTTCTCAACGTAACCAAAATAATTTTATTTTAGGAAAAGGCGGTTTTTCGTGAATTTTTCTATAAATACTGTATATTGTAGGTACAAAAGTTTTACTAAGAAGAATATTTTTTATTTTCTTAAGAAGGGCAGATAGATCTATTTTAGGCACTACATATTATAATATACCATGAAAAATAGAATTTATGAATTGTTATAATATGAAAAAGTTCATTTTACCGTAAAGTAAAATTTTACAATTATCTGAATCCGTTCCAAATTTGCGGTTTTAATTTTGTCTTATTCAATAAAAAAATAACTAATTTGAATTATAAATCCTAGAAATATAATGTATGTGACTGGTTGTAGTTAGATAAATTAAAATTATAAATTAATTGATTATAAAATAATTAAAATAGTTAAAATCTCACTAAAAATAAAATATTTGTTTCATTTTAATATGAAAATGTTAAATTTGAAATATCTTTTCATAATAATTTTTAAATGATTATAAGATGATGTCAAAGCAACGCCAACTGCATGGTTTTTTAGTAAACATACTAATTTTTCCCCAATTCTTTTCAATTACTGTTTCGACTTCTGAATAGCAAAATTAATTATCATGTGAAAGTAGAAGATTTGAAATTCTTTTTGTCATGAATCCAAATGAAATTTGAAAACAAAATTATAAGGTACAATATTACTCTACTAGTATTTTAACATTGCAATAACGTCACATTAGTATTATATAATAGTTAAGTCAAATAAGCTGCTGTCATTTTTAAGATCAAAGTGAAGTAAACCTATCTATTGTACTTTCAAGTGCAACTTTTGTACCAAAATGAGAATTAGATATGATTACATGATAATTTATAATTGTATTTGGAAAATTTTAAAATTTATCTATCTTTTCTTCCATTATCGGTTTAAGGCTATTTGCAAATACTATAACATACTTCTAAATGTGTAAGTATTAATTATTTATGAATAATTTCTAAATAAATTCTGTTATTCATTTTTGTTTAGTTTTTCAATTTACACCGAAAAAAATGCACTTAGTTAATTCAACACAATTTTGTTGAGTTTTTCTTGTGTAGGAATATAAAACAATTGTACATATGACTTGCCAATTTAATATCTTTAATAATAAGTGATTGTTGAAATAAACTACAATAATTTGTAGAACTATGGTTGTTGATGCAAATTATATTAATGATGTTAGACGCGTTACAAAATATATAAATAGACTGCACATCTTGTTCCAATCGAACGAATACACATTGTGATCCTTTTTAACACAAGACAATTAATAAAAATATATTAATTGTGTTACTTTCTACACAATTGTCTTTATATTTTGACTACAATAATGTATAAATATTCAACAATTTTGTTAGGCTTATCTTTGCAATTTTATGTACGTGAGCTTCAGCATTTGGTTTAGAAAAAACAACAATTTTTGAAAAAATAAACAAAGCTCAGCACTTTTTTATCGCATTTACCCGCTAATGTCTTCTTACTTTATATTAAAACGTGGTCAGAAGTAAATCGTGCGTCTTGTATAAAGTGTTATTTAATTATAAAATTTGAAGAAATGGATGAATTTGTGAAAGGAAAGCTAGAGGAATGGGATCTTATCATGTCATTGAATGTGTTTGAAGGTAAGTGTTATTGATTTTTCATTCATTTATTAGAATTCCTTTATTCTAATCCTATATCACGTTGTAACTGTTTTTTAGAGAATCACATAGACCAA
>JARJDW010018814.1:0-47551 GCA_030264715.1 Adinopsis sp. GC000173 | reverse complement strand
GATTTTTGTAATTGAATCTTCAATTTTTAAGTATTCAAGTACATAATTTACTATTTGAACAACTCAGTATTTCTTAAATGTATAATCAAAAACTAAAAATTTAATATAGTTATCTATATGTAAATATAAAATATTATTGATTTTTAGTAAGAGTTTAAATGAAAACACAGAAATACAGTAATATTGTATGTAATAAACATCATAATTCAGTTATTATGGATACTATTGGTGTTCAGCGAAAACTTAAATGTGTTTTCTATTTTTTTGTTATATTTTTAGTGTTCAAAGCTAGTTTATTTTGTGTAATTTTGCGTTTACAACATTATTATCTATGTTATATCTATTAACATATAAAGCAATATATCTTTCACAAATAAAATATAAGTGTATTACATTATACATTAACGAAAATAGATTTTACGTATGTGAAATTTGAATTCACAATAAATTTAACATTAATAAAAACAATTTGAAATTATTGAATTTTAACATGGGTAGTTGCTTATGAAAGCTTTTCTTAGATTTTAACAGATATTCTACCATATTGTATATTTAATAAAAATCTATGCATGGCTGAAAGGGTTAAAAAGACAATAGTTTTATATCGATTTGCGCATATATATATAATTTTGTTTTCATTATCATAAATATGAAATCTCTCAAATTCCATCCAATTTTCGTGAAATTATAATGTAAAAAGTATAACTAAATAGTTAGTTATTTTTTTTTGATCAAACCGATAGCTTATTAATGTTTGTTGCAATATATCCCTCAAAAATTCACTTTCTGAGGTCACACATTTATTTCAAGTGTCTTAAACTTAAAAAAATTTATGATACTTATTATTTGTATCTACATTTCAATTTAGTAGAATCGAGTCTATTATAATTTTGCAAAATAATAAGAAAAAAGCAAAAATGGTTTTGCCAGACTAAAGAAATTTCAAAATTGAATAATAACATTTATTTAACACGAAAATTTCAATTGATTGTAATAATATTCAATGCAACACAAAACCGCAAAATTTTAGCAATTTTCAGTACAAATTAGAATAACAATGTAGATAATAATTTCATTTTAATTATATGAAAATTTATTGAAATAACAATCATTATCTATTAATTAAATATTATTTAAATACAACCAATACCGAATAATGCAAAATAATTTTAGATTAATATTGAACGATTGGTTAAATAATCCAAATTCTAGTTCCGGAAAATATAAAATTCCTCCTTTACGTCAATTGTATTGAGATTAACTTCTAAACAAACATTTCGAAACGTATTTGCACTCAAAGTTGAAAAATTCGAAAGCGTTTAAATTGATTTTTTTGTTAGAATGTTTATAGTAGACGTTTTCATGTCTCCAAGTAATAAAACCACGTTTACAATCATTGAAATTGTTTACCGAACACCCAATCGAAACGCTAGTTTTCACAATAAATAATAAAATTGAGAATTGCATTCAATTTACATATCGCAAATATTAATCTTAATCAAGTTTTAATTAATTTTAAATAATATTTCTCCGAGCGATGATGCTGCAAGGTTACAACATCGCTCTTATAAATAATGTACATTTAATTACAATAAATATAATTTAGAGTGAAATAAAAAAGTCAATCGTACAATTCCATTAATTACATATTTATTTTGATGATGATGATGATCATGAAACACACACAGCGGAGAGTTGGGAATCGTATAGTGGAGGAGTCGCTTCTCGCTGCCAGTGCTCGGATTAAATAGAAAAGTTGGGAATTGCGGCAACGGCAACGCCTACTAATTTCCGCTACTTTATTATTTCGAATTTTCCATTTGTTTTTTAAATGCTAATGCCTTGGAAATATTTGCATAAAGCTATGTTAACATGTTTGGCATGTCAATTAAATTTTATTCGATGTAGTTTCATAAAATTGCATTTAAAAAACTTGTCGATAATTATAATTAAATTAATGTTGGACAACTTTTGTTATTTATTTATCGATTAAAAACTAAAAACTCAGCAAGTGCATATTTTATGAACATTTCAGGACATCTTAATATTTATGCTTTTTGTGATAGTTTTGCCAATTAAATACATTGAACATTAATTTATTAAATTATAGTAAAGTTCACATATAATTTTATTAATTTGCCAATCTATTTCAAAATAATAAATAATAAATAAAATTCTAGATAAATTTTGATATTAAAGGAATGCATATAGTCTCAATTTGATTAAAATTCTGCCCTCTTTTAATGCATTTTTAATTTTCCCCCTTTTCGCGAATATTACAATACATTTTAATCAATTATTAATAAAATTTTCGAAACAAATGATTTTTCTTTATTATTTTAGCAATAATTTATATTTGCGATAAAGAAATATTTATTTAGTTTGAGAACGTAGAAACAAAATAAAAAATTCATGTCGATTTGGTGTAGAGTCCGGAAAGTAAATACTTGAGAATTTCCTCTCTTCCAACAATGAATTATAATTTTACGTCAATGCCAGAAATTGTGCGCTCTTGCGTTAAATTGAACAGTTTTGAGAACTCTTTCAACCCTGACCTTACCCATATTAATTTCACTTGCTCATTCATTTGATGAAACATTTTGGTGGGTCAATGATTCAATAATATCAACAAAGTGAAAACGAGCGGAAAGCACTTCAAACAAAAAATGGAAAAAAGCTGACGGCTTCGATATAAATTTAAGCACGTCCCAAATAAACCGAATTTGTAAATTTAACGAGATAATGCATGAATTGTGCGAGGATAATATGATAAAAAAAAGTGAAATTATATAATAAATACAAAATATCGCTTTTAAATTTGCATTAGGTAATGCGTTTAAAATTCGGCAATAATTTGTTTAACTTCCTGTTATTTTTATACAGATTGAAAACCTTTTTTCGCAAACACGAATGAAAATATTTATTTGTTTATATTTGTGATTGAAAACAAACATAAACTACAAGGATTTTATACGTATATTTGATAAAATCACAGTATTTTCCTGATGGAATTCATAAAAAATCTTTATTTAAATTTATTTTTTCAATTTTTTAAATTTCAAATATAAAGATACATTCGTTAATTATTCATTGGGCTTATAAATTATTTTAAAACTTTGCCATGAAGAAGTATTAACACAACGCTTTTATATTTATCATTTCTTTTTACTTGTTATTTGCACATATTTCTTTAATTAAACCTACATTTCTTTCATGTTATTTCAGCTACCTTTTATGTAGTGAAGATTGGAAAAAAGTAGAAAGGATCAGAGCGCTTCAAGTCACATTTAAAGTTAAAACTGAAGGAGATTTAAGTTGATTTAGCTTCTTAAAAGGACAAAGAAGTTTGTAAGAAGCGAGATAAGTCGACTGTTACAGACTTTCTAATCATTTTCAGCACGTCCTTTATGTTGAGGAAAAAAAGTACTTCATGAGAATCTTCATTAATGCTTATTTAATCAACGCTTCAATTTTATCTCAGCTATCTAAGCACTGAAATTCTACAAAATTTGCTTTGGGAAATCTTAATGTTAAAGATTTATTATTGTTAGAGTAAATAAATATATAAACCATAAATATGATTTTGTTTGCGCATCCAAATATTGCCTTTACAATAAAATATTTACACGCCGAATTGCGTTTGAATAATTCAATGCATTTTTAAGTGCATGCTTCAATCGAGTGCCGGCTTTTAATTTCAATGAAGTAATAAAAATTATATAATTCCATTTAAAATAATGAAGTTGCCATCGGTATAAGCCAATTATGACAAAACCGATTGAAAGTCAATAAATCATGATCGTCTGGCGCTTCGGTTGCACAAATTTTTTATTCCCCGAACGCGATCCGGATGTGCTTGAGACTCCCAGTATACTAATTTAAACATTCTATTTTCAAGTGTAAGGATGGAAATTAAAATGAGATAAAAAGCGAGGAGGATGGAGGAGAATGTAAATACATGTAATTTTGAGAAAGAGTGCGAGTTGTAAGCGTTTTTGGCACACTTCGCCGCAATAATATATTTTGTTTGTCTGCATGTCTAAACATGAAAATGTGAATGGAGATAAGATTAAATAAATATGTATTTTTTGGCAGCAATTTTTACATCTAGATGCGCGATTTTCACTTACACTTACTTCCACAAATTGGGTTTTATTTTCCACCCGCAAATGTGCGCAAATCGATTCGAATGAATTATTAAGTTAATTAAACAAATTGCCATTATTTTTAGAATATAGACTGATTACATTAATGTTTTTTAATTATTATTTCCAATTATTTGTTAATAATTGAAATTCCACCGTAAATTATTTAAATTCTTTATTAATATAGTTAAAAATTATATAAAACGTTTTATATCAGAATAGTGACCTCTAAAATATTAAAATTTTGGTTTAAAACATTCAAAAACAGATTAATTAGTAGCTGGGAATATATAAACTACATTTTACACTTTAAATATCATGTTTGTGTGAAATTAATTTTATTATATGTACAAAATTTAATTAACAGAATTTGTAGCACCACAGATGCTTTGGCTATTTGGGAAAACACTATTTATTAAACAAATTAAAATTATTCCTAATAAAATGCAGTCGAAACTACTCTTTGATGTATTCCGTAAGCATAAACGTTCATGTTTTGATAACGAAGTTCAATTTATTGCAGCTTTTAGTTTAGTTTACTTTTCAATCTGATTAGTACTTTATTGGCTGTTATCGAGTACAAATGTGAGAAATGCTAGTTGTTTAAACAAGCATTTGCGAATGCATTCATTTTGAGGTATTGAGATAAAATGTCAACTACGATGTATATGTTAACGTACAAAATACGTTAAATATTTGAAGTGATAATGTCGATGGTATGAATTCAAGACAATCAGTGCAACATTTAAAAGAGCTGCGTATATTGTTGTATATTTTGTAAATTTCGAATATTGTGTTTCTAACTTTAAAAAAATGCTAAAAAATCTTACAAAGATTTTGGATTTTGCTCATGGCAATAATATGTAATGACTTAGCTTAGCTTATGAGTGGTTAAAGACTAGCAATCGTTCTTCAAATTCAAAAGAGGCAAAAACGTGCATCTTTCAGCATGATTATTCTACATTCACTTGCAGTGAAAATGTCGACTCTGAGACAATCAGTGCCAAATTTGAAACAGCTAATTCTCATCACATTGTTGCATATTTTTGTAAATTTCGAATATTTTTTAAACAATTCAAATAAATCTTACAAAATTTTGAATTACATTCATGGCAATAATATGATGATTTAGCTTATGAAAGGTTCAAGACTAGCATTCGTCAGATCGTTCTTCAAACTCAAAATAGACAAAAACGTGCAAAAAAGTTTCAAACGCGATCAGTGCGAACTTACTGCTTATTAGAGACGAAAAGGACTAGAAAAGTAATGGGATCCTTATGCATTCAATATTTTCGACCGGAAGAGGCTCTTATGTCTTAATCGCTGAATTTATGCAACTTCAGACTATTATAAAAATTAAATTATGGGTCAACAGGTAAGTTTGTTTTGATACCCTTGACTTTTTAGACCTTCAGAGAGAAAAAGTCATATTATCGAGTTATTTTTTGCTATATAACAAACCCTGCAGAGATCAACCATGGACAAATTCAAATTTCTTGTTTTATTTCATTCAACAAACATCGGCATTTTTTAATTTTCTTCGATTTCCACTGATTTCTATGGCATTTTAGGTACTTTGCAAAGTATTATTAAATTGGATTGTTACATGCACTGAGAGAGGTGCAACGATTATTTCATAATAAAAAGAAAGAGCAGAAACGATAAAATGCTGCAAACCATTGAATTAACTTCTCAATGATTATTCTTTCCCCCAAAAAAACTATTCAATAATAGTTTGTTTTTGTACTATGCGAATTTTATTTAAAAAAAATACTTATTAATTTTAATCATGTTTTCATATTACCGACTGGTGACTTGCACAATTCTCATATCTATACAACTTTACAAAAATATTAAATTAAATTTGTTAAACAAAATTATCGTCCAATAAAAATTTGATGTATTTTCAATGATAAAAAAGTTATTAAAAATTATGTTGTCACCTTTTTTCTAAATGAAATTGAAATTTAGCGAGAAAAAGTAATTTAATCTTGTAGCAATATTCCTTCATAATCAATATTATAAAATATCATCGCCAGCTCAAACAGATCAATCTTATTCCATCCAAATTTATCACGCTTTTTATAGCGCAACGTCAAAAAACAGCGAATTTCCCCACGGAAAGCCAGTAAACTAAAAGGAAGCAGATAGATTAAACGCATCTACCATACATGTTTACAATTTCTCATCGTATCTATCACATTTACTTGCCGCAGCTGTATCATTAACAATGTAACGAATTATGTGCCAAGGATATGCGCGCACCCCGAATATTTGCATGATTGCGTTTAGAAAAACGTACGCGCGTTCGGGTCGGACGTAATAAGCCGGTGGTGATGTAATAATTAATTCACGATTTTTGAGATGATGATGCTCATTACGTTGACAGACTGCGATTTGTTCCAAGACTGAGCAAACATTTTATTTGTAGAGTTTGAGTCACGCCCATCGAAAGACGACACGTTTCCACACAAAAATCTGGCATCGAAAGATAGTAAACTTTCGAGCGATAAGTGCTTTTTTAATTTAAATAATTTTTTAGTAAAATATTTGATAAATTTTCGGAGAATTCAATGTAAGAAATTTTATTTGTACGTAAAATATTCAAAAATATCTTTTTATCTATTAAATATTATTTAAAATTTAATTTAACTTTTATGGCAACAATAAACAGTTTCAACGAACTATGTATTGTAAATTTGCTTTGTATGCAGTTTAATTTAAACATTATCACAAATTAATATGAATTAAATTAAATATTGACGTTATATGCACCTATTTTCATAGAAAATAATGCAATTATATTATATTGTAATAAACAAAACAGCATAAACAAGAGACTTTATGAAAATTAAAACAATAATCCATTTTCTATCAAATTATCAATTAATTTATTGGTTGATTGATTCTGAACTATCCACTCGTTATATTTATTTAGGTAAAATGATTGTTTTATTTGTGGTGATTTATTCAATAATTGAATGCATTTTATTAAAAAACTAGTAGAAATCAACAAAATTATCAATTTGGATACTTTTATCTTTCCAAATTTACACACAAACTTGATTGCTAAAATTCCAATCTAAAATAACATTAAAATTCGCACTATTTTTTTAGAGGATGCCAAAGTATAGTTACAAAACTTAAAAATCAGTAATTCTATTTAATAATACTATTTTATTATTTCGTTTTATTTCGATAATAATTTCATATTCCTAACATTTCCACTTTTGTTGATGTAAGAAATTGAAGAAATTTTAAGCAAATGATGAAATTGTCTTTACCAAAATATAAGGCGACCCTCCAAGTTTTAGAGAGCGAAAAGAATTCCCAATCTATGAAAATGGCAATAAAATTTTACGATTATTTGGGAAATACTCTTAATAATATACTCAAAATTGACAAAATAAAGATTGACAATCTTTTACTTTCCAAGTTTAAACACAAACTATGTTGCTAAATAAGCCAAATTTAAAATAACATTAAAATCATACCAATTTTTTGAAAGGGTGCCAAAGAGTAAAGTTACAAAATTTTAAAATTGCGAAAATGTCAGTAATACTTTTTTTAGTTTCGTCACATTCCTATAAATTTTCTATTTTTGTTCATACGAAATTGAAGAAATTTTAAGCCAATAGTGAAATGTAAACTACTGTCTTTCCCTAAATATTTTCCACCCCTCAAGTTTTGAGTTCTGTTTTAGCGGAGGAAATAATACCTAATATAAAAAAACTGTCATAAAATTTTACGATTATTTTATATTAATTCAACAATTTTGTTTAAAAAAAAAGTTTTGAAAACACTCTTAATAATTCTGGGGATCCTTAATCTTAATCCGTTTATTAGCAATCGACTGGTATTTAAATAATTACTTCTTATACAGAAAAATATTTCAATGCCCGATTTGTGAAATACAGTATGCAAAAGAGCAAATCATTTAATTATAGTATCTTTTATATATTAAAACACATTATTAAATTTTCATAGAGCTACTACATATAAAATCGGACAAATTGAATAAAAGGTTTAAAACAAAATAAACCTTTTGAATTATACACTCATTTAAACAACATCAAACACACCAATTTCCATTCAAACTTTTTTTTCAAATTTAAATCCTCTTTTAATTAGCTGGATACTTTCGCTCCTTTCAGCAACATAAAATAAATTAAAACAGCTACACTGCAAAATCTTTCAATATTAATTAATCTAATTGGAATAATTTTTAATACCGTCGTGGAAAACTGGGTACACAGTTAAGTCGCTGCCATCGCTTATTGTTTGCTAAATGGCACAATGCAAATGTTTATTTTGTGTATAAAAAAATGTGCATGTTATTTGACAAATTGACGTTAATGTAATAATAAAAAACGCAAGCCATTATTCAATTTTTATGGTAAATAAATCATAATGTTTTAATTGAGATTTTATCGCTTTTAATAAATAAATTTCAGAAAAGGCTAAACTTTCGGTTTTATCATAATTGAAATTTGACATAAATTATGCTATAACTTTGTTATAACTATCAAAGGAACGTTCAATCATTATTACAAGCAATTTTTGTAAACAACGCTAAGTACAGGCTGGTATAAAGTTCAAAATATTCAAGTTTTCAAATAATAAACCTTTAAAGATGATTTTAATAAAATTATTGAAAATTATTTATGGGTTTGTATAAATTTTATTGTAATGACATTAAAAACTATTGTTTTCATCATAATTAAAATTTGATATAAATTGTGGTGTGTATTTATGTTTTTGGTATGCAAGTAATTTTTGTAAACAATATTAAATGCAAGTTTGCCTAAAAATGGAAAATTGTTTGTTTAATAATAAATCTGTTATCGCATTTATATTAAAATTGTTAAAAGTAATGTAGAATCAAAACGAAAAGGTAAAATTTCCTATGAATTGAGTTTTAATAATTATCTATATTAAATTTGTTGCAGGTAGCAGAAAAGAAGTTCTATCATTAGGCAATAACAAATACGTAATAACAAAACGAAAGGATAGCGTTATTACAATAAAACCGGTTTCAGAATTTCACATGGAAAGAGAATTACTCGCTAAGCGAAACAGTTTTTCCTATGCCATTTAAAGTAAAAGTTAGTAAGTATTTCCATGCTGGTCTAAAAAGCACAACAATGCTATATTTATCTAGAGGTAAACCGAACCACGTCTTTTTGGTTATATTTTACAGAAATTTCAGAAAATTTTAATTTGATCATGCAATAAAATTTTAACACGAATAGCTACTGCTTTATTAAAATAATTCCCCTAAAGTATTTTTCTTTCTAAAGCCTAAAGATTTCTTTGTTAAACACTTTGGGTATTAGTATTTACAACTTATATTGCATTTTGCAATTTCAATCATTTCCTGCGAGAGCTTATTTAGTGACCGTAACTCGTTATGCGAATCAATTCGTTTTGCTCGTTATATAGATTGCTAGCTATGCGGGCTTTGCATGTAACTAAAATTATTGAAAATGCACAGATTACAAAAGAATAATTATTGTTAGAGTTACACCAAAAAGCTTTCATTGTTTAAAATTTCCAAACAAATGTGCTTAAAGCCATTTAATAACCACTCATTAATATTTCTATTAAGTTATTAAATTTTATAAGTAATGTACATTTGTTGAATAATTAATCATTTATATTTAAAACGACGCACTATAGTCGACAGAAGTTTTAAATTTGCAATTCAACCATTAATAAAACATTCAACGATTAAATTAATATTTAATAAATCATAATCCCTGCATAATTAAAGTTAGAATGAGGAAAAAAACACACAGCGATTGCATAAAAAGAAGGAATCTTTAAATAATGAAACATTGAAAATCCGCTTATAGGACTTGCTAATTATTAAATGAAACTTCAAGTTAGTTATTAAAATTTTATCACAAATTTTCGTGTAATATGCAAATTAAATTTGATGCTGAAACAAAATCATTAAATTTTAATTCCGATTCAATAAAATTTGTTAGGGCAAATGTTTAGCATAATAAGGCAGTTTCCTCTCCCCAAATTTTCGTAAACACTGCCATTAAACGCACAAACTTTAATCAAAGAAGAAAAAGAATGAAAAAGTAAACTCGTTTTCGTTCCACCAATTCGTCATCATTAAAATGTAACCTATGATCCTCCAGCATTAAAATGCGAACAGTTAATTTAAACACACAGTCGTATTGGAAGATTGTGCAAATTTTCGTATTTGCAAATCAATTTCCGTTCACCATAAAAACACAATCATTTCGCCGCATATTACCATACGTGCATGGATGGCGAGCAATAAAAACGCAACGCACAATAAAATAAATTTTAGCTCGACTTTATCATTATCAAAATTGATTTGATTTATAACAATCTAACCTAGAAGCACGTTGCTGGTTAGGGTTGAATGAAAAAAAAGCAAAAGGGTAACGAAATAATTGTGGAAACAGATTGGAATTGATTAAAAAGTGAGTAAGGCAAAGGATAATTACAGACCTGTGTGGAATCCTGCCCTGTTGCTTTGTAGAATTTCATGGGTTGGCCTGAAATACCAGCCATTAAGCCTCCGAGATGCTTTCCAGTTGAATGTACAAACTTTATCATTTGCGGTTGTCCTAAAATACGAAAACACATTTGCATAAACAATAATATAAAAACGCACATCGGTTGCATAATTAATGCATTGTTCGTGTAAAGCTAACCTTAAATTTAGACGAGAAAAAAAAATCTCTTTTCTAACCACATGCAGAGAACGAGAATTAAATTTAACGCAGGTTAAAACATGCATTCTCGCACAAATCACACGATGATTAATCGAACGATTTGCATCCAATTTAATGAATGTTTGTTGTGAGATTGGGATGTTGAAATTGCGCTTTTTTATTTGAATCGCGAATGTTATTTTATGTGTTTTTCTAATGTTTAACAAAAAAAATCACTCACCGCTAGTGTCGTGTAGAATATAATTCACCGTATTGTTTTGCTGTGCCATTGCTGATCGATTAGAAATTCGATAAGCCGCCTTTTAACTATTCTTTATTATATGAATTTTTCTAATATTTTCTAATTTAAGTAACGCAAACGACATTCACAAGGCAGCAGGTCGACCAAAATGGCGACTAGAACTACCCAACATTTCACAAAGAATCACCAATTTATCGTTCAGTACATTTTTTATTTGAATATTAGATAATATTCGTAGGTTGTTAAACTATCATTATGCACGATTTTAATTAATTTACGTTGCAAAATGACACGTACACGGTGTTAAAAAGACGAGCTCTTTCGTGCAGCATATGAGACTAGGTTTGGCGGCGCGTATAAAGCGTTGATTCTGATTGGTCGATGCCATTCACGTGGGACACGCTCCTCATTCACTAGTTCATGCAAACTCCGTCAGCGCTCAGTTTCCCGCCATTTGGCGCTAGGTGTCATACTTTATTAATATTTATCACCTAAAATTGTATGTCTGCATTAAAATTAAACATTAAGCTCGCAATCAGCAATAAAACATTCAATTCAACCAATAATTTATTCAATTTTCTATACAAAATTGACGGTAAATTTGGCAATGCTGCTAAAGCGCCATCGCACTGCTTAATCTATCAGCTGTTAAGCGAGTGCTGAAATTCCGACCAATTTCCTATGCTATTCTTTGTACGTTTCAAAAACTTAACCTAAAAGTGAAACGTGAATCTGTTTTGTTTATAAAAACATATCATTTAATTTTATCGATGGCGACGAACTCGGTTGAATTCGTCGCCGAATTTATTAAACTCTATCGTGGCTTTCCTTGTTTGTGGGATAAATCGGATCCGCAGTACGGCAGCAAAAATAATAACTGCAAATTAACCAGAGAGAACGCTTACAATGTCCTGTTAAATAAGTTTAGGGAGTACGACCCAACAGCGAATAAAGCGAACGTTTTAAATAAAATCAACAATCTGCGAACGGCGCACAATAAAGAGTACAAGAAAGTGCTTAAGTCAGAACTTTTGGGTGATACGATCTATAAGCCATCGTTATGGTATTACGATCTGTTCGACTTCCTCAGAGAGCATAAGTACGCCTGTGAGACTTTTAACGACGACAGCAACTTCAACGGTAGTAATTTCAATGATAGCATGATGGGTAATCCGAACGATAATGGAAGCAGCGATGAGGATGTAAAAGTAAGTGAAATTCGAGTGAATTTCTTATTGGGAGATTCACTTACGTGGTCCGTAACTGCTCAAGCGGAACATTTATGCAACAGCAATTGTAATAGCACACAAAACTTCTCATACAGATTCCATTGGAATAGTGTAGATCCTTAATTTATCAATTTCTTTTATTTCATAGGTTTTTATCGATTTATTGATATAATCTTATTAATACGAATTTCTATATGAAAAAGATGGTATCTTATTCATTGGAATACATTTGAATTTAAACACTGAGGTTTTGTTTACATTTTGATTAAAAATTCATATAAGCCTTTAGTATTTACAACTATTAGCCAGTATTTAAATAAGCCGAAAATACCTAAATAGGTTGGAGGTTTATGTTAATAGTGAACTTGACACTATCCAATTCTTTTTAATTATAATCAACTTGATATCATTTTTTGTAACAATAAAAAAGTTATAAAATTTGATAGATACTGTAGATGTATCACAAAAACTGATAAATATTTAATGAAAATAATGAAATAGTGATAAAAATTTTAATAGAAGTAAATCATTTAAATACAATTAAATAAGTTTTGTTTGCTATTAATATTCTTATTTTTACTGAATGATTGTAATATTTAGTGTACTTTCCAAGCTATTGAATTTCTTAAAAGTGTGAGTGACATATGATCCATTATAAAGCCGGTAAGTGAGAGAAAGAGAGAGTTCAAAATAAATGTGTTATCCTAATCCAATAAAAAACATTTAAAAATAATATTTTAGTAAACTTTCGTCATGGAATAAATGGACTGCGGATATTTCGACGCTAAGGCACTTCTGGACAGGTTTAGTCTTAGCCATAAACACGTTGGTTTTTAGCAGAAAAGGTTTAATAAATTTTTAATTGTAATTCTAAAAAAATATTACTATATTCAATTGAAAAATTCGAATATTGTTAATGTTTAATTATTTATTTAAATTTATCATTATTCAAATTATTGAATAACTAATGAGATTGATTATATTAACTGCATTATTGAATACCTAGTTAAGTAAGGGCCGTACCGAAATGCCTCATCGCCGAGATGAACCGCACCTGGAATAGATTGATGATTTAAGAATAGCATTCATAAAGAATGCACAAAGTTTGGTATAAAAAGAATCGATTCTCAAGATTTCCCCTAACTAGAAGTACCTTTGGGATATTTTCTAATATCCAATAACGTCAGAGGAAGTAAAAGAAAAGTGAAAATCGTTAAAGGTATCAAATATTCTCGACTATATGGAATGCCTTTTTATCTAATAATAATTTCATTTTTAGACTAGCTATTAAAAGGAAGAAAATCAATAAAAAGAAGAAAACGTATCGACCCGATTTGTGTATAATGCAATAGAAAATGTGTAGCTAATAATATGTGAACAATTAACTGCACCCTTTCTTATAAAGTAATGATTTTTTCATTGACCATTTGACCGAGTTTTCAAGAATTTCGTAATTTATTTGTAGCAGTTGTAATAGCAAATTTAGGCCTAAAGGGATTTTAAGTTTTATAACGCTTTGAAGCCTTAGCAACATAAATTTGTAGAGCTCGTAATATCTTAATTGTTATTTGTTTCGAATATTAACCTTCAATTGGTACGATCTTACTGAATTTTTAAAGAGGTGTCTATTATATTAAATGCTAGAACTGACTGTACCCATTTCCATCTGGTATGAATGTCGCGTTGCTCTGTAATCAATGGCCTTGAGCAGCAGGTGATATCAAGCAAAAAATTTTAGTACATAGATTTCGCCCGACCTTAGGTTGAATGAACGATATCAGCATCACTGTGCTAGCGGTTTCTGAAAGCTGATTGATGGTATAGACAGCCCCTAATTTAGACGTTCATGATTATCCATGCAAAGTAATTTATAGCACAGGAATTTTAATGATCCAATCTACAAAATGCAATACTGATATTTTAGGCATGTTGCAATTAAAAAACAAAAAAAATTGACCAAGCTTGAATTTTCTCAAATTTAATTAAAATGTATTAACAAAACTAGATAAATGTCAATGTTATTAGATATTGACTTTAATGATTGATTTGTAAACAATATTTAAAATAAAATGCTTACATCTTTTATAGAATACGTGGAGGCAATTGTTAATTACTTTTGTATTAAAATAATGTGCTCTTAAGAATTAACCCAGCGTCTCCCATATTCTTCTTCTGGCAGAGCACAGCAATTTCTTCGGAACATCAAGCATTTTTTATATATTAAAGAAGATACAAGATTACAATTTTTCGCAAAACACATTATAATTGTAAATGGAACAGAGTTCCGGAAACACGGAATTCGCCAATATGTAAATATTAATACAACTTCTTTAATAATTATGTTGAACATCGTTTATTATTAAAATAAACCCCAAATTTATTCTTCCTCATCGAAACTCAATTTATTCTCCATATATATTTTTTAATTATATGAAATATTGTTGTTTCAGGGCAATTTTATGATGATGGATGAAGAGCAAACTGATTCGATGCATGAACCTGATATAACCATAGATGAAATCCCTATCCAACATCACCCACTGCTGGGAAAACGGAAAATGCAAAGCTGTCCTACCCCCAGTAAAGTGCAATTGATCACGAAACGACCAGAAAGTTGCAAAAAAGAAAAGGAGTCGACAAATTCGTTGTTCGGGAAATACATTGTTAATGAATTGGATAATATGTCGCCCGAAATGATACCATATGTGAAAAAGTTAATAAGTGAGGTTATATTTGAAGGACACATGGAAACATTAAATCGCTCTTCAACAATTTCAACAAGTAGTTAATTTTATTGATGTTTAATGTAAGTTTTAGATTTTAGGTGATCTATTTATATATTAAGTTTTTAACTAGAAGTAAGTTTTATAGTCTAACTATAATGTAATTATTGTGAAATTAATTGACTTTTATATTTAATTAAATATATATTTTTAATAAACAAATTATTTAAATTCTTGTTGATGATAATTATAAGGTTTGAATTTACCACCGGTTGTAAACGTCAAATAAAAGTCTTTACAGAATGTAATAAGAATCGAAATTTTGAACCTTTCCAACTAGATTATTAATTCTTTGTTTAATACAATTAATTAAAATGATTAATTATTGTTTATTGCAAAATACAGCAAATTTACCATTCTCAGGAATGTTTTTAATGCTTTTAGTTGCAGGAATTAGAGGTTAGTTAGACTTTTACGGAAATGCCAACTTAACAAATTAATTCAACAATTAAACTAAATTTAATATAATTATTCGATTATACGATTGTTTATGCATGCCTATAATATTATTTTATGCACAACAATACTTTATTTATTAATGCAATAATAAAATAATGTATTTTTTACAGTTTTTGCAAAAATTGTTTTTTCATCAACCAGAATAAAATCATTACCATTGCACATTTTTAGTTCAAATTTTACATACCTTTATAATAAATGTTTATATTTATTATAATTTGAATAAAAACACCCACAGATAACGTTTTTTTATATTTTTATGTCAATATTATGATGAAAATTTGGCAATGCAGCAAGAAATGTTTACATGTTGCACCAACTTAACAGAAAGTAATTACTTATTTATTAAAAGTGGTTTTGCTAAAACATTTATGATAGTACGACATATGCACTAAAGGTAATCGAGGTTTCGGTGAATACATGTGAAATTTATGAATTATTTTCCATTTTCTTATAATTTTATCTGTCAGATGTCAAGTTAACGTCAATGAAAACACAACCACCTTAAAATGGATGGACCATTATTTGAAAACAATGTTTTAGAAGTAATATTCTCGTATTTAAATTTGCACGATCTTAGAAACTGTTCATTAGTGTGTAAGCGTTGGTATGAATACCTTAATGATGAGAACAATGATGTGTGGCGTTTACATTGTGTACGAAAGTTGGCTGAGGAAGCGCTGAAATCCGATTTGTTATCGTCAGTTCCTACATACAAAGCGAAATTACGCGCCTTCTACCACTCATGGAATCCGAATGATTGCTCTAGGAATATCTATATTAAACCAAATGGATTTACGCTGCATAGGAATCCCGTGGCGCAGAGCACGGACGCGTCAAGAGGGAAAATCGGCTTCAAGCACGGCCGGCATGCATGGGAAGTGATATGGGAAGGACCTTTAGGTACAGTGGCTGTTATTGGAATTGCAACCAAAGACGCTCCATTACAGTGCCATGGATACGTTGCGTTGCTGGGAAGTGATGAACAAAGCTGGGGATGGAACTTAGTTGATAATCATTTATTACATAATGGAGATGCGCAAGGAAATTATCCATTACTTAATAATGCACCTAAATATCAAGTATTAACATGACAATATGTTAGTAGACGTTATTAACAATGTGACTATTTTAGGTTGGGGAACGAATTCGGGTTATATTAGATTGCGATGACAATACGTTATCATTTGAAAAGAATTACGAATTTTTAGGCGTTGCTTTTAGAGGTACGTATTAGATCATGGGATTTGGTCAAGCTAAATGATGATATTTCTAGGTTTACCTGATAAGAAATTGTATCCGACTGTATCAGCTGTTTATGGAAATACGGAAGTTTCGATGGTATATCTCGGACCACCGTTGGATGGCTAACAAACCTTTTCATTAATCTTCCATGCCTCCTAAATAATACCTGCCTCAGATACGGAGAGAGAGTTTGTAAGCGATATGATGGCTTCATTAAACGACTGTCAGGTTTGCCATGTGATAATTATTCTACATTATTTATTAATATAATTATTAGAATAACAAAGAAATGTTCACTAAATAGGTACTTAGCTTTTATTATAAATGAGAATGGTTAATATTAATCACACATACACGACAGGTGATTGCTTAAAAAATATCCAAAAACTGATGCTTATAAACATAAATTTACCTGTACATATGTATAGAAATTTGAGTTGCTTTTTGAACCAAATCAAATAACTTCTATCTGCAATAATTTTCAATTTAATGTTGATAAATCAAATAGCCTTAAACTAATTTAAAGCGTTCGTGGAGAGGAAGACAGAAATGATAAAATTAAAATTCTCAAATAAGTTAAAAGTTTCGGATTTGGAGTAACGCGGTTTATGAATGTTTAGCCAATTAGACGAGTATTTACTTCTGGTAACTGTTAGTGAGCAATGCTTTGCAAGCAATAATTTTAAATGGCTTTGTTCCTTTGCCAGCGGAACATGATAAGATTTTGATGTCCATTCAGCATACTTCAGTTGATGCATTACCAACTAAAAGAATGAAGTCAAAAAAGATTGTATGGACATGAATTAAACTTATTAATTCAACGGGAACTGTACATTTTTGTTTTAAATGAAAAATTTGATCTTGGAATTTCAATTCTCAAACGAGTTATTTAGATAGATAGATTTTAATAAATATAATTCGTTTTTTTGTTTAGAGCTTAAAAAATTCGATTGAATAAAACAGAACTACGTTTTATAAGAAGAAGTAATTTGTTTCGGTATCCTACAGTTGCTGGAACAAATCTTATTTGTAACTCAGGGTTTGGTTGAATGCCTTTCTGACAAAAACATGTTACTCTCATAACAATCAATTAGCAATTGAAAACTTTACTTGACGACGAAACTCTTGAGCAGCGGTTGGTAACCTTTTTCAGCGATCCATTTGTTGCCCTCAAAATCCGGTCTATGTATTCAAATTGTAATTTATTGTTTTTCGATAAATTAGTTAAATCAAGCAAAATTCAAAAGACTTTAATTGTGTATGAAACAGCTTTAATTTATGTAATTTGTAATATTTCTTGTCATTGGTTTGGTTAGTTTTTTACTTGTATTACCCAGAATTGGACCGCGGTTACTTTGTCCACCCCTGCTCTAGAATTTTAAGTAAGTAATGTTTCGTTTTGCTTCATACTTTATTAACATCATTCTGGCTAGACTTTTGTCTCTTGATGTGTTCTAAGCAATAACTTAATTGCAGATATTTGTCTCTTTACAACTTTCTACACATCGATATTGTCCTTTAATATTTGTAATTAGGTTATTGCTTTGATTATGTCTAGAAGCGAAACTGCAGTTTACACACAATGTAATTAAAATTGAAAGCAAAAACAAATATCGTGTTTACTTAAATATAATAGATGTGTTACCAATATTCATTATTAGCACTCTAATTGATGATAAGCAAAATTCTAGAAGTCGCAATATGCATTTTATAACAGACATTCTAAAATTTCAGACCACATAGTTACTCTAATATAGCAATAATAGAATTGTTTTTATTCATGAAATACTGGAACCATTTCTTATCAATTATGTTTATAGACATTGAAGGTTTTTTAAGCAATCCACTTAAATGACACCCATTGCAATTGCCACGCCATTGATTCATTGTAAAAAAATCATTAAATCCATTTAAATTGCTTTTATCAATTTCAATTAAGATTTGCAGCGGCCTGTGCTAAGCCAATTCTTTTTACTACAACAAGTAATTCGTTTTTTTAATTTATTAACCAACGTTGCCTTTATGAATTTTATTTTTTTTATTAATTTTATTAAATTGTAGGATAATCCTGTGATATATTTATTTATTTATTTATTTGTAGTGTAATTTTAACTTAATACATATTGGAAGTTAATTTGGAATCTTTATATTATTAGATTAATTTTGTAGAATAATTGATTTTTATCAATGTATAAATTATTTATGATTTCAAGCTAACTTACCAAAAAGCACTCACCTCATTTTTTTGTTAAACAATTTTAGATAAATAATCTAGTCTTAATTTATTCGATGTATGGAAATTGAAGCGTTTTGTCGTGTGACTGGCCACCATAAATTGGTCGCTTTCATAGGTACTGCATAGCTGAAATACATTAATTGGCAGGACAAAATGCTGCAATTTGACGCGTTTAATTAGGTGAAGGAAATCTTTCTAATTAAATACCTCAAGAATAACATTCCTAACCTAATTATAACTATCTAGGAATTCTCGTTTAGTTGAAAATTGTAAATACTCGCAATTTGAAAAATAATTAGTGAACATTTACATCTAATATTCGATCGAAAACGTTTTCGACGGGTCAATATCTTATTTGAATTTTGTTTTGATACGCATTTCTAGTCTCATTCGGCACCCACCGAAAACGTTTTTGCTTTTATATAATAGAATTTCAACAAATTAATCGTTATATTAATTAGTGTAAAACAATGCGATCAAGATGAGAAACACGAGCGCTGATGATGTTATATTTTATAAATATTATGTGAGAAAATCGCGCCAGTGTTTTTATTTTATATTCATTAAAATGTGGTATTTTTTTCATGTATAGCTCAATCTAGTTTCCGGCATCAAAAAATGTATGTACATATATATGTTTAATGAGCACTTTATCATTGGAATTATTAAGTTTTGTAATTTATATAAATAGTGAAGTAAATTTACAATATTTTGTAAATAAATATCGACGAATTTTTATAAATGATCTAATCGTTTTTCTATCTACCACCATTTCACCATTTTCGATTAATGCAGCCGCCTTGTTTGCTTAAACCTTTCCCGGGCGAGCAAATTTTTTTAATCAAAACTTTCTTGGATAAAGTTTTTTTCGGAATTAAATAAAAAATATGCTGGTGGAGTATTAATTAATTAATCTAAAATATGAAAATGTTAAAACGAATATTAAATATTCTATTATCTTTTTTGTTTGTTCTTTGCTTACGTATTTGAGTTAGAAATAATTCAAACCTAGAGTCAAGTAAAGGTTGGATTAATGTTGAACAAACTACGGTTTACTTAATTCAGGAAGTAATATGATATCAGCATACTTTACGATTCCATTTACAAATGACAAGCATGTGCAAACAACTAAAGATGTGCTTAATAATTCCACTAATTAAAAGCAAAGTAAGCCGTTGTAATAATCGAAAATTTGTATAAATGTATAAATACCATTTAGAAAGACATAATCTTAATCTTAAATGATACTAATACTAAATATCTGCTTGTTAATTTGGTAGAATATAAAACAACGTGTTACATTTGTAATTATTTAAGATTTTGATTAATTATTAATTTAGTTTCTAGGAGCTATACATGTAAAAAAAATGATGAATGTATTTGCACCCATGAAGAATTTTAAAAGAATATTGTTGAAATGTTAATTTCAAGAAAATCGATTTCCATCTAGGAATTTTATAATTATTAATGAACGCAATATCAGTGCATACTGATGATTGCATCAAAAAATAGACTGATTAGATTCATTTTTATTCTGATTTGATGACTCGATTTATTTCAAGTGTAGTACATTTTTACACTCCAATCTTCCGTTTTAAATGCGTCAAAATACCACGAAAATTGTGTTCTAATTTTTTAAACGCTATGTTTAAGTTCCACTTGTATGTATTAATTTATAATATATGCAATAATAAGCACAAAAATATTGTTAATATAAAAATTGAATTAAAATAATAAAAAACAAATCATATTTGTAATATGTAAACTTAACGATTATTATGAAATAATATTTTTGTCAATAGAATTTTTAAATTAAAAATCAAAATAAACAATTATTAAAAAAAAAATTAAATGTTTAATTTTATTCTAGGAGCTAGGAAGTAATAAAACATTATCATTTCAATTAAAGAAATGCATAATATGATTTATTGTCTTATTATGTTTTTTTTTATTTTGTTACAACAAAGTATTTTTTTTTTTTTTTTTTGATAAATATTATTAAAGCTCATGCATTCAAAGTGCCAAATATTAGGTTTAAAAATTATAATAGGTAGAATTGTTCGTCTTTGTTTTTGTCAAAAAAAGTTTTTTTTCTGGTTAGTTATTTAGTTTGGAAAATGCGTTTTTTTTTTCAAGCTTCTTATTTATTTATATAATATGCAATCTATTTACAGATTATGAAGAATGGAAATCATACGATCCGTTAGAATTTTATAATCAAGACTGCATACTATAAATGTCTTTTTTGTGGTTATCTATTAAGTAAGTAAGATTATGATTAGAGGGAAAGTGGACTTGTGTTAGAGTCAAGAATAGACATGTATGCAAGGATAGAAAATTATGAAAATTACTTTAAAAAAATTCACATTCAAACGTTCATTTATAATCAAAAGTAAATAAATTGAAAAGTTTTACAATATATACTTTTAATTATTGTAACATCAAAATAAGTTTGAAAGGTTTGTGGAAACAAAATTAAGATGTAATAATAACGAAACGTTTTCATTATCGATTATGTGATAAATATTAAACATTTGACATTTAATTAAGCTAAAAATATCTCCGCTTATTTATTGCATACTTGTATTATTTACTGCAACACAAGACGTTGTTCTTAAACAGTTTGAAAATTAAAAATCGTTTTATTTTTAGGTTATTTTAGTTTAGGAATATCCAAAGTAGTTGGTAAGTTATCAAGTTGACATTATTATGTATTGTAGGACCGGGATGTTAGTTGATTGTTTGTTAATGTTAGTAATTACTATATAATAATTCAAAACACGCAAAGAAAATAACAACGAAACCAAACTGATCTTTTATATGTAAATCTAAATCTACATAAACAAATATAGATTCTATTAAATTTAACAATTTCATAGTCTAATTATTCTATGATACCGTTCGAGTCGTAGCGCAAAACCATGATATGACTTAATTTATAAATAAATATTAACTGTAAGGATAAGAACCGTATCATTAAATAGATTTTTTTCAATATAATAGTAAAATTTAACGTCGATACTACTTAAATATTATCCAAACCCTTCTATAATCCCTCTCTTCATTTAAAAAAACCGATTAAATATATTCATTTTACATAATAATATCATCTTGTTATTTTTTTTTGTACTTAATTATAATTAACATTATAGTGAGCTCATTTAAATATAAAGTGTAATAAGATTACTAATAATTTTCTTTGCCTTTAAAAACCGTTTTTGTCTGGTATTTCGTTTACAAGTTTCTAAAATGTCGTATTTTCATCACTTTGCAAGTCTAAATTCAATTAATTAACACTATTTACAATCATTTCTAATTTTTATATAGTTTTTTTATTTATTTGTTAAAAAATGAAAATAAATTATATTCGTTTATTTAGTATGTAGATCGTAACAATATTGTGGAATTTCATTAAACTTGTTGAAATTCTACAAATATGTGTGTAGGACATTTTCTTTGCTGATGGAATGTTTAGAAATGATAAAAATATAAATAGAAGCTGTTTGATTCTCTAATAATGTGATTTTGTAATAAATCGTCTTAGAAAAAAAACATATATTTTGTTTGATGTAAGTTTGAATTGTCTATAAGTCGGAATTATATTTTAGTATGACTTTTCTACATAGTCCTCTGCATTAGTGACATTTTCCAAATGCTTGATTTTTTCAACCAGTAATAGGGAAACAAATATATACATACATAATATTGTCTTCAAAACTATGTCCTTTCAGATCTACCTTCAATGATACAGGTCATAGACATATACACATATAATATATATACATATAGAATATTGTAGTTTTACACAGGAAATTTCTTTGATATAGGACAGTTGTATTCTACTGGATTAAGGAAGACCGCATCTTTGCTAAGGATGATCGTATTCTCAATTGATTCTACAATAAGTTATTACACAAGTTACACAAAATTTGTGAAAAAAGTCACCTAATCCAAAATTATGTAGAAAATTAATATTAAGCCTTTGTTTTCTTACCCTATAGCAATATATTTAATAAAATAATAATTCCGACTTATAATTGATTCACTCTCATATTTTTTTGGAAAATAATTACAATTTATGGATGGAATAAAACATAGTAGCGGTGTAATTAGCCGCTGATGTTGGTAATGCTATGTGAAACATAATTTGGCACAATGCAGCACAAAGTTGTTTTATTAAGTATTAAACTGAAAAATAGTTGCAATCGGACAATCAAATAATTCAACTACTTTATCTATGCATAGTTAAAGTGTTATATCAAAAATATTTATCTAATTTACTTGAAAGTAATGTTGAAATTACTCAAATGTTTCAATTTTTATATAATATATAAAATTTAGAATGGTACACACTTTGCTTAAGTCTAAATTATGTTATATACTAGCTAGTTGCAAATAAATTGATAAGACATGACGATTTATTACAAAATGTATGACGAACGAAATAACTAATCGTTTCTTCATTTGCGTATCACAGTTCTCTATCTAAAATATGTTTATATTTAAAATAAATGTTATATGCACACATCGATGTCGCAAAAATGTAGACAAGCAATTCAAGAAGATCGCGAACAGAATGCCAGCGGCGACAGCTTCACACATAAACTGTTTGTTCATTAATGATATTATAAAAAGCTAAAATATGCAATACACTTTTCATTTTATTTTCTCTCTAACTATCATTGTACTAATATGGACGTGTAATTCTTTATTCATATTCATATCAATTATATAAGATCGATAAAATGTCCTACGTGTGTGTATGTGTGTGTTTTCCTTTGCCTGCATTGTTTTTTAAGAAAATAAATCATCTCTAATCTATATAGATAAAATTGCGTATTGACATATTTGTGACCGTTCTAGCAAGGCTTTTATTATTGCGACACATCCTTTTAGGAAAACAATAGAGATCAACTGTTTTGCTTTACTCAGCATGCTGATGGTTGGTGAGCTCTGTGGTATCGCCGTTTGTATTTGGTGCGGAGACTTCGCAGCACAGTGTCTTCTTTACTTTTGTAGGCCTGAACTGTGTCAAGAAGAATGCCGATATTAAACAGAATAGTTTGCACATTAATGGGCATAGCATAGCCTGGTGTATGACCGCAGCTATTCTATAGTATGGACCTCCAAATGGGTCCAAAATGGCCGGACAGATCATGTGGTTTAGGTTCACTTCAGTTGGCTGAAAGAAAACAAAAAGAAGAGATCGTTAATTCGCGTCGTGATCAATGACGAATTAAGCTTTTTGTATAATGAGTATAATTGATTTTTATCACTTTTTTCCATATTTCGCCACAATGAATTTTAGATTCCATTATGATAGTAATTACGGCTTGCATAGATAATGAGTAAAGTTTCTTCCTTTAGTTTGGAAAAAGGATCCCAATTTTCAGCAGCAGAATCTACTCAATATTTAATAAATTGTTTATTGACTTGGAAACTCAATTAATGGCTAAATGCTAATAAAAAATTCAATTTAAAACTCGTGCAGTTTACACTAGCCAGAAGATAAATTTCCGTTAAAACGTAAGAAAAGTATAAAAATGAAAACAATTATTTTAAAATATTGTTAAAATTTAAAGTTAATAAAAATTAGATATGCTTGTGTTCCTCAATTTTGCATAAACTTAAACTTTCTTATCTTAGAGTTAAATATCTACAAGTTTATTTTTTTTAATGGAAGTAGAAGGATTAGAGTAAATTTTGACTTTTCATCACTAAAATATGGTAGAAAAATTTAACAAGCAGATAATTAAAATTGATAGTAAGATCTAGTATGGAATAAAAGATACAGTTTGTATGACAAAACGCGAAATACGGCGGCAAATCATTAATGCGAATTGGCGTAAATTGAATCGGACCAAACTTAAGGCTTGTATTTTACAAAAAAAGCAGCAGAGACGCGCGAATATATTGGTAATATAATAGAAAACTACTTTTTAACAATTTTAAATCAGTATCGTCCAAAAATCACTTGGAAACATTTTACAGCAGGTAGAGCTTTCAGAATTTGCCTCAAATTTCTTTCCAAATTGCTGTTTATTCCAAGTCTCATTTTATTGGCCTAATTTATCCGTTCTTCTTTGTCTTGATCTCATATGATGTACAGCCGAATACGACCTGCAATTATTTAAATATTTAAGGATTTTTACGGCGCTTCCATATCTACCTTGGGAACCCTATGCAAAATTGTTTGAAATGTTGCAGCTACATCTTTTCCATCCCATATTAATACCTCAATATGCTCCATTAAAAAAAATTTTGCACTTCTAAACTAAATTTAACTTGTTTTGGAATTTGATATACTTATATGAAAGATATTTTCTATTAAAGCATACAAAGGTTGCTAATCAAATCTATATTTTGTATTTTCCTAGAATCCATTAGAGAGTAAAAAAAGAATTTTGTTTTTAACTATATAGTATTTTGTTGTTCTCTGTCATTAACGAGTTTCGTACAAAAATTAAGAGATCATTTTTCTAAAAGTTCACCATCGTTAGAAAGTTTCGTCGCGCAAATATGCGCAATTCTTTATTGATTACACCAATTTGATGCTAATTAAAAATATGCGATTTTAATTACGCTATAAAATATCGTGCGCGCCTACTCGTAAATGAAATGAACGGCATTTATTATCCGCCGATTATTCATACTTACAATAGCGATTGTCTGCAGAATAACGTAATGGTAAAGTATATTGATACTATAACTCAAAGCATTCCAACTAAAGTCCGAGAATTCTTCAACATTGTATACGCCTGCAAATAATCGAACCAGAGTTTAATTAATTCGCCAACGAATAATAATTAATTTTGTGTTGAATGGGGGGCTCACCTCCAAGTCGTAGTAGATAGTAAGGCACAACAAACATCATCCCATGTTGGATCCAATAAATTGCAGCCTCCAACGGTAGCTGGAAATCATTAAAATTTATATTTTAATGCTCTTTTGTTTGTGTATTATGAGAGATTAAATATTCAAAGCCTTGTTTTCATCTTTTTAAATGGAAATGTTCGTAATTGTTGGTTAGTACCAATAATTTAGTTGTATTGTGAAAAATATTTTATAATCCATATGTGTGCATAGCATAAATACATATATTTAGGATGGACCAGCTTCAATTGAAGGATTTAAAATCAATACAATTTTAGTGGTCATAATAAACATAAAAACAATATTATTAAATGAAAGTGCATTTAATAATTTTCGTATGAACGTCTTATTCAAATCCCAATTGGCCTCTTGTTTGTTCATGTAAACTTAGGCTATTAAGTGACTTCAAGAAAAAGAAATTGGCATTGTTAAATCAGTAGAACAACGAGATCCTACTAAATTCTGTTTGGTTTAGAGGTTAGGCGGTACACTGAACAGGTTTTAAGGTGTGCGATATTGTTCCTTCTTGTAGAAATCTTATTTGATGATTATTTCAAGCTAAATTGGGTTAAATGTAAGTTATTGGATACACTGAATATCTTAATTTTGGGTAGTTACAGTTGGTCATTAAGGGTTTGGGGATAAACACCCATTATTAAAAAAAAAGAAGACTATTGCTGGACGATTAATACTAATGCAATGCCCTGTGAATTTAAATGGAAATATGTATTTTTGTATATTTATATATGAATTTCCCTTCCCCTTACATTTCAATCTAAATCTTATGGCAAAATATGCGTTTCGTATATTACAAATTATGCCCTTATTATTTAACGTATCATCTTCACATAAAAAATTAACAAAGTCACATTTCACGCAAAAATTCAAACATACATACAAACACACCAAATCATTATAGGTAACCATTGTAAAAGCATTCAACATTTATATTGTCATTAAAAATACAAAAATTTTCAGATTTCAAATTAGTTATCTTTCAATAATAGAAGAATTAGTGTCCATCACACACAGAAAACATTAAATTGGATAAGTACTTACTTATACGAAATTCGTTTAAGTTTGAAAGTAAAATGATAATGTTGCTTATTTATACAGACATAAAAATTGACTTACGATTCGTGAATCTGTTTCAGGGAAAAGGAATGCAAGCAGAGGTCCATTAAGTAAATTTAGATGAAATCTAAATACAGCTGTTACCATCTTGTTGGGGGATGCAGCTAATAAATATATCTGAAATGAAAGAACGCATTACTACACATTGATTCGTTAAAAGAATTTGATTGCAAAATCGATGCTGCCGAATTGAAAAACGCACATGACGAAGACGATGAAGAAGCAGAAAAAATGCTACGTTAAATCGTGCACCGGTTTTGTGTATATAAATAATTTATGGATTTTTGTTATGTATGTGTTGTATTACAGACGAAAATTTCTTTCAGCACACAAATCATCTCGTAAATTCATTTTCCTACAGTTTCGCCAGCTAGGAAAAATCTTTTGTGTGGAATTATACAGCAAGGCAAGAGAGAAAAATACTAAGGTATAAATTCAGTTGCATTATGGCTTGTAACAAAATGTTGTATTTTATATACGATACGGACGTTTAATTAAGTTTTTATTGTTTTATTAATAAATTTATAGATTTTTTTTTCAGGAAATAAACTGAAAATTTTACGAGCCGAACACAATTTGTTGACAATGTTGGTAAATGGTTTTTCTTTAATAGTACAAAAATATATTCTCACTATTATTTTAGTTCTATTTTTAGTCTTCATTAAAACTCGCACAAATCATTTAAAGTTTTAGTATTGTATTTTAGTTTGAATCCTTTTTAATCTAATTTTGCAAAGAATTTAATAAAATTGAAAACAGCTTTAAAAGTTTCAGTTTTCGAAATTAATTCTATATTTTACTAGCGAATGAAAGTTTCTTTTAAAATAAAATTAATTAAATTTCTACTTTTATTTAAAAATACGACATCATTAATTATTTTTTAATATAAAATTAGGTATAGGTAGTAAATTTAATTAGTTTTCGATTTGTTTGATGTTTTTAATTAAATTTTAGCTAGCCCAAGTATTTTTCAAAGAAAAAAAAATGCAGGTTAAAATAAATTTTGCTATAAAACATAAAATAATATCTATTTATATAATAATTAGATAATACAGGAATTTATGGAAGAGTTAATGTGTGGTTCAGCGAGCTTTATAAAGAAAGCAAGAAGTTAATAAGTCTCATCGTGTGGGAATTATAATAAATACATGCAGAAATGAACGGTTTAAATAAAATATTTGGTAGGTTTCACTCTAACAAGAATTGGAAAATTATTGAATATGTTTAAGATTTTCTTTTGAAAAAATTATCTATATTAATAAGCGGCCGTCTTACTTTATCTTTATGCATTAGTTCATAGAATGGTCGATTACAGTCAATAATTAATATTATAATTTTGAAATTATCAAACAATAGGACATAAAATTGATTGCATTGGAATATGTTCCTTTTAATTTTATAAAATAATTGAGTAACGCTTTCAAAAAAAGGGTTAAAGCAAAAAGAACTTTATAGTCATTTTAACATTTTTAGAGTAATTCCTGTATTGTTTATTTTAAACATATTTTTGCCATTTCGTGAATGAATAATTTGGTGGTCCTTTTTACATTGCCTTATAATAGTCGAAAAGAAAGCCATAATTGTAGTTTTCTTTGTTACTGTTCCTTGTTTACTTAGTTTTTCCAAATTTCTTACTATATAAGTGTTCCTAAATTAATAACGCCTTAAATACTTCAGGCTAAACTCACTTCTGAACAAAGGGCTTCGCAAAGATCTGCTGCCCCAAGCGTCTCAATGGCTAGGGCCGCCACTGTACTGCAATAATATATACCTTTCAAAATTATGTGTCTATTCTTCGATAATAACGAACTATTGTTCAAGAATTTAACTATAATAATATTAAATAATTTGAATCTTTTTTGTGGAAAAGCGGTTCATATGCTGTCCATTGAATGCCAGCCAATAGTGTGCTTGTATTATATTTTCACTAAAATCATTACGAATATGTATATGCACCGATGTACAGTTTTCAAAATTATATGCCTATTCTTCTATAATAACGAACTATTGTTCAAGAATTTAACTATTGCGTAATAATATTGCAACGCTTGTAATATTAATAAAAAAACATTAATTTAATCCCTTTTAGTAAAATGTCCACAAAATGCTAGCTTAAATTATGGCTGAATTTAATTAAACTTTGAGTCAAAATACATAATTTACTACGCAATTCTTCACTTCACCTTTGCCTTTTAATGCCAAACACATCACAAATTAATTTATTACGCCGTGAAAAGAAAACACAAATTGAATTTTCCAGGTACAATATTAATTAATACATACATCATTGTTAAAATTTTATTATCATCGGCCGATAAAAATTTAAACATCTGTCATTCTCGGAATTTCTGGGATTACATTGCGTTTGAACGTTATTAATTATAATAATGATTGCATATATGAAAATTTAGCGAAATCTGGCAATTCATCAGCGATCACAAATTTATTTATTATCCCTTGAAAAGAAAATGAATTAATTCATACATCATTGTTATTATTTTATTAATATCGCGCTTCTAATCTGCTGATGAAAGAGATCAATCTTTAAATGTTATAAGGAATTTAGGGCCGATTTCATAATCATATTTAAGAAAGACTTAAATTTTAAGTCTTCCTTAAAATTTAAAATCAATTTCATAATCTTTTTTAATGAACCATTAGTGTTAATCCTCGATTAAAGTTAAGAGACCGATATCAGAGACTTAAATTTTAAAGGGAGAATTAAGTGTCATTTGACATGTAAATAAAAGCAAGCATCAATTTTTAGGTTATTAATTATTATTGTTAGGGATTTGGCATTGCCAGCCTTGTTTTTTTGGTGGAAATGTCAGGAACATTTAAGAATGTCTAGGAATATAGAATTGCCAACCTCACTTAATGTAGCAATAACTAAGGTAGGATTAAATTGATTATGAAATTGAAACATTTTAAGAGAGGATTAGCTTAACTCCTCCTTTAGTTAAGGGAGGATTAGTGATTTCGGCCCTTAAACTACTGCCTTTGAATGATATTAAATATCGTCGATATAATAATGATTGCATATACGAAAATTCGGCAAACTCGGACAATTAATCAGCCGCGCCATACCCTTTTCGTTATTTTATTATATGTGCATGGAAAAAAGGCGCAGCTTTGCGTCTGGCAGCCGTCCAACCGCCTCTTTTTTTCGCAACGTAACCGAGCGTGTTTTCATTTATTTTCCGGCGCGCGCAAAATAAACAGAAACGAATAAAAAAGTTCTCTCCGCACTTCTATTGCGCGCTTGACGAACTTTCCATGCCGATGGAGAAAAAATGCGGACCGAATCGCAAAACAACAATGTAATAAGTTCTAGGGCTGATGGTAAATGCCGCACAGCGCACCAGCAGTAGAAGCAGCAGCAGCAACATGACACGACCGATTCAACAAGTTTGTCGTCGCATCTTTTTCGTTTCCCCGTCTATTAATTGCGGTGGATTTAATAAGCGATTACGTTTATTAAAATTAGTAATGCGTAAACCGAAATTTCGTTTTCGCGTGCTTAGCGACAGAATACATACATACAAGGATTCTTGTCGCGCTTTAGTTTTGCTTAAGTACACAGTGCTTTTTAATACACATTGAGAGGATGCAAACTTTCAGATTCAGTATCTATGTTGAATATGATGTTTCAATTTTTATGTCAGTTAAAAGTAAAATGGTCCAGAATCTGTATCCACTGCAGTATTGTACCTACACTTTGGGAACTTTGGGAACATAAGACTGAGAACATAGTCGGGTGTCAAGCATCGAGCAAAGGAGTTCTGGCAGGTAGTAGAGGTGGTTAGAGATGTGCTTCGTTATAAGACACCTTTGGAGTAACAAAATTTTATTACGCTTCCTTAAAATCCGGTACATCTCTAACTACTCCTACTACGTAACAGAACGTCTTTACTCGATGCTTGACGCCTCACTGCACGTATGTTCTCAGTCTAATACTATTTACAAGCAAAATTTTCTTCATTCTATTAATTTTTGATATATTTCCAAGTATGCATTTTTATCGTATATTAAACGTTTTTTAATTTAAAATAATCAAAATATTGCGGATGAAAATTGATAAGCATAAAATTCTGTTTAATTTTAGTGATAATTTAAAATAAATTTAATTAAAACTAATTTTAAATTTTGAGTTAGTTAACTATACCTACTATAAATTTGATTATCCAATATTTAATTAAACTGTTACGTAATTAGAAAATTGCATCCTAATATAATTTGAAATTAATTTCTCGCAAAACACATGTTTCTTAATTTTTCGAAAAAAATATATTTAAAAAAAATGAAAATTGAAATTTTAATTAAATCATAAACGCAATCTATTTTGATGGCATTTGAGACAAATAAAATTTATTTATTATAATTAATTTGAGAATATTAGTAGATATGCTTGGTTAAACATAAAATTATACTAACAGCTAAAATTTGATTATTTTTAATGAAATAACTTGTTGCCGGTAAAAAGTATGCCGCTTTTACTTAATTGAATATAATTCTTTAATGTTGTGCTATAAAAACATGTATCTAAAAATAATTTGCGCATTGTTTGATCTTTTGTGCGGAATAAAAATGTTCAACTATTGTCTGATAAATTAATTAATGAAATTTATTAAGTAACTTGATTAGGTTGCATTTACATCATCGTTTTTTACTGCGTGTTGTTATTGCGTTGTTATTCAATCTATTATTAAAACAATTCAATTAATATACGTGTTTTAATAAATAAATTTAGTACTCCGATATTCCAATTAGATGTTTTTCATGGAAAATTACCTACACTGGGGAATATCGAATTATTAATTTCGAAACTAGTAATGTAATTGCTCAATTGATTGGGGGAAAAGTTCGTAAAATAAAATACGACTTTCAAATATCAACTTTGTCGTGGGGGAAAAACATTTTTGTTTGTTTTCAGAGATTGGAAAACTTGATAGATATAATTTTAAAGACTATTAAAGATTTCTATAATTATAGTGGTGTAATTTGCCTTGAAATTATAATAAAATATTATTAAACTAACATTAAATAGATAAGTATTAGATAAAAATGAGGGATTTAACATTTCGATCTTAATTAAAATAATAAATTTTTATAATTTAATATAAAGTGCATGTTGTGGGTTGCTAATTTAATAGTCTTCCAACTAATAATTTAAAAAAAGTGGCTACATTTTTATGCTATTATTTAAATTATAATACAATCTGTTTTAATGAAGAGCCACTTGAAAACGTTAAATTTATTTCCAAGCATCATTTTAATATTAATAAATAATAAAATTGTGGACAATAGTTTCATAGTTCATATAAAAATTATATTAGATTTGTGTAACAATACTTTTATTCTTATTCCTTGCCGTGAATAATTTTTGTTTTATTCTCTTTTTGTCAGTTTTATATGTTGGCAGCAATATTGTTTATTTATTATACGTTTATCACGAAAATCTAATTTAAATGCAACTTTGTTTTTTAATGGCAAGAGACATAAAAAATTCAATTGCGATTGATATATTATAGTTATTGTAGTTAAAAATAAATAAAAATTTAAGAGGGTTTTAAATGGAATACATTGTAAAAATGTGGAAACCGCAAATTAAGTATCGAAAGTGTAAAAAGTATGCAAACATAATTAGTAGGTACCTATACGCGGGTAGTATCAGTTTATATCTTGTTATTTAATTTAAAAGAATAGATACCTAATAAATGAAGTACAAGGTTTATTATCAAGATTAATATGTTGAGTGTATGTGCTTGAGTTTAGTTCTGGTGATGGCTAGGAAGTTTGAAATGTACATACGAGTACATAAACTCAATATCTATATTAATCTACTGAACAAACCTTGTGGTATATTAAATATTCTTATATTAATAAAAGTCATTCGTCAGGAGATAAACAAAGCCATATAGATAATCTGCAAGTCGCATAATGTATGCACGGATAATCGAAAGTAAACCGTATTAGAAGAGATATTCAAGACAACTAATTTGTCTAGATTTTTAAAAGTGTTTCATATCCGGAAATTGTGCAATCAGATAACAAATTTGTCGTGATTTGATGATCAACTGATAATACTCACTTGTATTGCTGTAGTAACATGACAAGGATTCAACAAGTATATCACAGTCCTCGATGAAAACTTATACCCAATCTCCATTCCCCATATGAGGGACATGAGCACGAGCAGGGCTCGACGGCCGCCGCGATCTCGTCGCACATAGGCGGCGGTCGGCAGCGAAATCCGCTTCATGCCCCATTGAAACGTGATCACACAGAGAATTACAACTATCACAGACTCTACACGCCGCCAGCCAGGACTGAGAAACTCCGCGCACTCCGGTCCTGCATTACGTGGCACCGTCTTATTCACACCACTGTAAGCCCAATCCATTTCGCTCTCTCCTTGTCTTGTCGTTTGTCTGTCTTTGGATATTTATTTGGATTTATCAATAATAATTTTTCTTGTTGGCAAATTTATCCTTGTCGAAGTTTAACGAACGATGTGCTTGCCTCCAAGATCTCGGATATAGTTTTTATTGAATGCACTCGTCCTTGGTTTGTTCCAACTGCAACAAACAAAACAAACTATAGCTATTTAAATGTGTTACACATAAATTACACATATGTACGATAACGCCATTTTATTATAAAATTACTACAATAAGTATTGTGTATAAATTTACACCTAACATCTCTTATCTATAGCAATGATAACAACAAAATTCTATGATAAAACACGTTCTATAGGAATAATCCTGCCACGACGTATTTTAAATATTTTTTAGCGGCAGATCAATGACAATTTTGGTCTATTGCAAGAAATAAAATGTTATATGAAATTGTATAGTAATTACATATGTTGTTCAAATACTAACAGAAATGTTCGTTAATCGAAATGTATTTCTCCATAAATTTGCTTAAACTCTTATGAATCTTGCAACTACACATAAACAAACATTAAAATTTGGAAATGTTTACACAGTACTGCCATTAACAACTCTATGATTAAAGTTTTTTGTGTGCAATTAATGAATTAATTAATTTAATGTACTTCAGATCAAAATTTTGCGTTACTTTTTATAAATATGTTCAAAAACTCAAAATTAACGCTTTTATAAATGGTAAAATAGACAAAAATAAACGAAGAATTTAACTATAAATAGAATTTTGGATGTTTTTGGTTGATATGTAACAATAAATATGTAAAAAACTATTTTGCATAAGAAGTAATTCCTTTAACGAGAGATTCGTTCTCCAACGAATTATGCTTGTTATGTGGGGTTTTACTACTGGACTCGTTAACAGAGTTAAAACATACGTCAAAAAATATTCTCTAATCGAAACGTTCGTTAAAAAAGGTACTAATTACTATATTTTGTTCATCCGTTAAAGTCTTCACAATACGGTTTATACAACTCCCAAATTAATGTTTATTGAACTTTTTGGATTTTTTAACGGCACACTTGAAGAGTTTCGCGCAGCACAAGTGTCGCGGAACAGTGCTTGAGAAATACTGTTTTAAATTTAAATAATTTTTTGGAAACTTTAACCAAGTTTTATAATTATCAATTAGCTGGCAATAATTACTCACATAGATATAATAGACTCAATACAGAACTAGTTATCCAGCAATGCCAATTTAGCATTTTATAGAGAAATAAAAAATTAATTATATACAATTTCAATAATATTAAGTTATTTGTCAAACAGATTTCATGCATAATTTGTCGCATGCTAGCAGAATCGATTAATATTTAATTAGATAAAATTACGTACTCGATTGACCAAGTAACCGAAATAAACTATATAGTCATTAACTAGATATAAAACAAAAATATTATATGTATTGTTTATTTCATCCAGAGCACAATTAGCGTATATTAAGTTGCATACAATACAAAATAAAAAAGATTTATTCAATTTATTAATAAAATAATTGATTTTTTACATATTTATGTTCATTTGTTACCTGCAACGCGTCTCTATTGCATAATGTGTTGCCTATAGTACATCATGTATTGATTGATATTGAGATAATTTTTGTTGTTGAACACATAATTGAATAACACACATACACATTCATGTGCCACAACACACACAACACACGTCTCAATCGCACCGTTTGCACCACACGAAATAACCGACTTTTTCGTATATTGTTCGCAAGGTGGAACGAACGCACACAACACACGCGTGTCCCTACCGAAAAGAAAAAAAGTTAACACAAATTCCACAAATTAGCGTAATTATGTGTGGAGTAAATGCGGCGAAGAGAGTTAAGTTAGTTGTTCACGTTTTGTGTATTTGCGGTGTGGAGAAAAAGCGTGCGCCGAGAGTGTTACGTTCGTCGGATGCGAAATCACAGCCACATAGGTTATGTAATCGTATTAATAGTTGCGAGATTTAAATTTAAATCGGCGACGAGATGCTGCGAAGGTGCGAAAAGGAGCAACAGCAGCGCGCTCGCAGCACACACACACACACACAAACACAAACACAAAACACACACGAAACGATTATTTATAAAATGCACGGCGAAAATTTATTAAATTGCTGTGAGTTCACGGCCATTTACGTTAATTTATTGTCGTAAATGTTTGTGTGTGTGTGTGCTTAGTGTGTGCGGCAAAAAAATAATCCAGTTTCGGTTTCAGTTCCCGATGATGCTGTTGCCGTGCATTTTATCATTTATTTATCTATCGCATCTCGCGCTAACGGAATTCGCTGCTTTAAAAGACGGATGTAATTTACAATTTGTATATTGATTAAACGTGCATGGTGGCGTTTTTTTTCATTTTTGTTTATTCATCGTTTGCAATTAAGCGAGTGTCGCGTTTTTTGTATGTTCGGTCTATGAGAGTTGGAAGTCGTTACGCAATAGCATTGAAATATTTTATTAATAAAGGAAATTGTCATGTTATGTACTATTAAAAGTTTAATGTGTTTTTTGGATGAATGATGTTTTGCTGGTTGTATAACAATTGTTTATGATTAAATTTGCTTATCACTTTTACAGTTAGATATTCGATTATCGCTTTTTTATGTAATAGATAATAAATAAATAATAAGTTTTGTAATTTTCTATAACATTGAAATATGTATTTACTATATTTACATTACAGCAAATTATTTATTAAAATACATATGCAGTACTGATTACATATATACAGTGCGTTTCATTCAAAGTTTTGATTAAAATAGATGCAAAACCGCATGTTTACGCAGGATTTGAGATATAGATGGCGCATCTAATGACAATTACGAAGTCATCCGAAGGTTCCAACACTTTACTCTTTGGAGCATTGGCAACCTTCTGAGAATTTCTATGAATTAAGTAATATTTGTGGTAGAAATCTCTGATCATAGAAGACTTGAGATGTTAAAGGATTCGTATTGTATTCTATTTAATATATATGTCTATGTAATTTTCGAAGCTCTTCTGATTGTGATATTTGCTTGGTCCTTCAAAGTACCTATCATGGTCGATTGATGGTCAATATAATTTTTTAAATGACACCACCCATTTTTTAATTGAAATTCTGAAATATCACAACATTTTACGTCAAATATGGGATTTTCAGCCAAAAAGAAGCTTCTAAGAATGCTCCACTTGATTTCACTTTCCTCTCAAACGACAATATAAATTTTTAGAAAAATCAGAAGAATATAAATGAAGTCGAATATCATATGCAGTTCACAGGCAAAAACTTTTTTCCTTCCTTCATTCATTCCACCAAAACTAAATATTGAAATTACACAACTTAAAGGTAAAAATTTCGATACTTTTTAGAATACCGTAAAACTAGTTTTAAAAACTTTTTTAAAACTATTATAAAAATGAAGGGAGTTAGTCTATAGAGACATGCTTTCATAAGTAAGTAACGATTCTGCGTTAAAGAAAAGAAGAATAGTCAAGAATCTAAATTCTAAATCTTTTTTTTCAAACATTCGAGAAATTTAATTCAATTATTGAATTAAGCTACATAATCATCGTCCTTTAAATATCTTTAACATGTTACACACGTGTAGATAAAAAATAATTCTACGTATAAAAAAATGCAAACTAAAAATCTCTTTTATGTGAAATCACTTACAAAATAAATTTACTTATCTATTATCTATTGGACTGATATCATAGGCTTTATATCAAAAAAGGCGCAGCAATATTTCGGCACTCAGTTAATACGAATCATGTTTCGAGCAATAATTCTTCTCATTTTTGTAATAATAACGCCAATTTTGGGTAAATATATCTAATTTTATAAGTATGTGGGTGATTCTATGTATTAGAATTATATAACTTTTAGCTGTGAAAAAATGTTACGCCTGCACTTCAAAAGATAATCCCAATTGCAAGATAACGGATATGTCTATAAGTGATCTACAAATAATTGAGTGCGATGATTACGTTGAAAATAAATACAACTGCGTAAAGACAATCGTAAAGAAAAGTACTGCGTCAGAAGAAGTGGACCATGGAAGAGGATGTATACAGCATGAAAAAGATGGTAGTAGTTGTAATTTTTTAAGAGAGGCTATTGGGAGAGAGTTAGTTGTTGAATGTGAAGAATGTAACACAGAGCTTTGCAATTTCTCTAAAAGTAATAGTAGTAGTAAAATTAAATTACCATTAGGTTCAATGATGGTCTTATTTTTGATTAAATATTTGTTATAGTTAGCTGTAATTAATGGTATTTATTTGCTATGTAACCAGATTTGTCACCAATTGTTAGCTTTATCCAAACATATTTGATCAAATACTAATAACACTGTATGAAGAGTTTATAATAAATATCCGTTCAGAATTCATAAAAATATATCTCTTAATGATGTTTGCTAATTATATTGCTGGAATAACTAATATACACGGTGGTCCAGAACAAACTCCCCAATTTCAGAAAGACATAAAATACATAGTACAGAGCAATTCTGGCAAATAAGTTGCATTATTGAATTAAACTGCATAATCATTGTCCTTAAAGTATCTTTAGTATCTTGCTTGTAAGCTATGATAAAATCGCAACTACGTTATATAAGAAAAACTTGACTACTATCAGATAGTCTACTCCTATTATCTACAGGGTGTCACAGAAAAACTATTCCTAATTTTTGGAAATGATAGAGGGCACTTAAATAAACATTTTTTATTAATACACAACAATCTAAAAATTTCTCAGAAATAAGTTATATTGGAAATTAGAAATAAACAATCTCAGTTACAATTGAAAGGAAATACTTACTTAAGAGATAATTACGCACTTCACTTAAGGTGCTTTTTTTACTAATACTTCATCAAACAATATACAGGGTTTTTCTGGAAGATACTTTACTAGAATTGCTTAAAAATATTCCATTTAATATTCGAAGAAACCTTGTTTTCCAGCATGATGGCGCGCCGGCACACTTTCAATTAAATTGCCAAAATTATTTAAATACGCAATTTCCAAATAGGTGGATCGGAAGAGGTGGACCGATTTCTTGGTCTGCACGTTTGCCAGATATGACTCCAGTTGACTTTTGTATTTGAGGTCATATTAAATCAAAGGTTTACGAGACACCAGTGAAGACGAAGAGTTAGTGGCTCGAATTGTTATTGCGTTTGATGATATTCGCGAACGTCCGCAGTTATTTCAAAGAATTCGGCAATCGATTATACGTCGTTATAACTTGTGTAATGAGAATGGTGGTCGTAATTTCGAGCAATTTTTATAAACCTAAATGTAATATTATCTAAAAATTCTCCTTAAGTTAAGTCTAATTTACTAAGTAATTATCAATGTATTAAGTATTTCTTTTCAAATATAATTGAAATTTAACTTGACTCTGAGAAACTACTGTATATTCGTGTATTAATAAAAAAATGTTTATTTAAGTGCCCACTATCATTTTTAAAAATTAGGAATAGTTATTCTGTGACACCCTGCATAATGTGAAGTAGGTATATTGAAAAAAACCAAAATTGCTAATTAAGAAATTTTCTATGAAATGAATTACAAAATAAATTTGCTTATCCATTATCTATTGGACTGATATCATAGGCTTTATATCAAAAAAGGCACAGCAATATTTCGGCACTCATTTAGTACAAATCATGGTTCGAACAACAATTATTCTAATTTTTTTAATAATAACGCCAATTTTGGGTAAATATATTTAATTTTATAAGTATGTGGGTGATTATATGTATTCGAATTATATAACTTTTAGCTGTGAAAAAATGTTACTATTGCATTTCGAGAGAGAATCCCAATTGCAAGATGACGACTATGCCTATAAGTGATCTACAAGAAATTGAGTGCGATAATCACGAAGAAATTGAATATAACTGCGTGAAGACGATCGTAAAGAAAAGTACTGCGTCAGAAGAAGTGGACCATGGAAGAGGATGTATTGAGCATGGAAAAGATGGTAGTAGTTGTACTCTTTTNGAGGTTCTTGGAGAGTTAGTTGTTGAATGTGAAGAATGTAACACGGACCTTTGTAATTTGGAATAATTTAATGATGGTTTTATGTTTGATTAAAAATTTGTTATAATAGCTGTAATTAATGTTATATATTAGCTAAAGCAAGATTTGTTACCCATTGTTAGTCTTATTTGAATATTACGTATTACTTTATTATTTTTTTTTAATCTTGCACAAAATTGCGCATGATGCAGTCTGAACTAATAACATTGTTGTTGGGCTGCAAATTGGTGAAGGGCTCCATAAATCATATTTACTGCTAGAGTAACCAGTATACAAGGTGGTCTAGAACAGTCTTCCCAATTTCAGAAAGGCATACTACTTAATCATTCATCATTTGTAGTACCTTGATAACTTGTAGATAAAAAAATTAAAATGGCAGTTGGTTTACTTTAATTGTAAACCACGATAAAATCGCAACATAATATGTTAATATTTTATAGATAAAAATATTGACAGATCGACGTGCAAATTAAAACATTATTTTATATAAAAACAATTTTATTTATCCATTATCTATTGGAGTGATAACATAGCCTTCATATGTTTCGAACAACAATTATTCTAATTTGTATAAGTATACCGCCGATTTTGGGTAAGCATAATTAACTTTTTAAGTCTAATATTAATTTTAATTATATAATTTTCAGCTGTGGAAAAATGTTTTGCTTGTGTTTCACAATTTAATATAAATTGTAACATGGCGTATACGCCTGTAAATGATCTACGTGTAATGCATTGTTATGATTACCAAAATGTTAACTATAGCTGCGTTAATATTATATTAAAGAGTGGTGAATTATTGCAAGAAAGAGAACATATAAGGTCGTGTTATCCTTATGGGATAGATGGCGCCTGTAAAAATTTGCGAGAAGAAGTAGGGTTCTTGTATACAGAATGTGAAGAATGTGACACAGACCTTTGTAATAATACAAACAGTGTAACATTATCGATAAGTTTAATGATCGTTTTATTTTTGATTAAATATTTGTTATAAAAACTATAATTAATGTAATTTTCTAGCTTTAACAAGATTCTTTAGTCAGCTCATTTTCTTTGAGGTTTGCGAGTTGATAGAAAGTATTGAGTTATTAATGTAGGCATAATATTTCAAAAAGCTGGTAACATTTTCAATAGGCACTATTAAAAAGATTGAAAATTTTGGTACTCTTCAACGATGATTTGTTTGCAATAATGTGAAGAGTTTATTGTTATTAATTTTGGAGTTGATTAGAATTATTAACAGTGGCTTAAAAGGGCCCTGAGGCGTTAAAAAATTAGCCGCCTCTATCTTATCTTTTTTTGCTTTTTCGTCGGTTTTATAAAAAATATTCCAAATTTGAAAACTTAAGAAAAACAGTGAAAAAATATCAAAGTAAACGAGCACTTTTCGGTTTCTATGCCCTATATGCTATACCTCCTCAAATTGTGCGAAAAGATAGAGAAAATAAAGAAAAATGAAAAAAAAACGTGTGAAATTTACAGTTCCTGGAATTTCTTCTCTTTGACACGCGTTCGATAGTATATCAGATTTTCAGACGGAGTACTACGTGTATATATAGGTACGAAAGATGCTGTCATCAACACTTATAATTTTTGTAATAATATCACCAATTTTGGGTAAATATATTTTACGTTATAAGTAAACGAGTAGAAAATATTATTTATTTTAATTATGTATTGTATAATTTCTAGCTGTAAAAGAATGTTATACTTGCCGTTCGCATTTAACATGTAAGATGTCAGATATGTCTCCAGATGATTTAATGGTATGGCAGTGCCCTGTTAACGGACTGGACTACAGTTGCTTCAAAATTCTATTAAAATCTGGTATTACTTGACAGACAATATTTTTTCGATAATAATTATTTAAATTGTAGGAGGGTTAGAAGAATCTGTGAGAGGATGTGCATGGAATGGAAGAAATGGTGCCTGCAATGTTTTACAAGAACTGTTTGAAGGAGCGCTCGCACAATGCGAAGTATGTAACGAAGAGTTGTGCAATAATTCTAATAGCGCAAAATTATCATTAGGTTTAATGATGACTTTATTGTTTATTAAATATTTTTTATATTAACTATTATTAATGTAAATTATTAGGAATAAAAAGAGCCTTTAAATTTATATTATAGACTTATTTTATGTATACTTAGTCAATTGGTAATAAAAATGGCATCTTTGAGTTGAAAATAATTTTACTTTCTAGAAAAAAATTAAATTGTAGGTTCTGCTATCTATAATTCATAATCCACTATGAATGTTCCTAGAAAATAATTACGATAACAGCATTTATGTACCCAGCTAAAAATGTAAGCGTATCAAAAAAGATAATAATACCTACAATATGTAAATACTTGTATACTTACAATATGCAGTTTTAATTAAAAAACATGTTTATAGATTCCTATGAAAATCTTTGAAATTTTAATTTGTTGTAATTTCAATTTGACATTTATAAAATAAAATTCAACGTGAAGATATTTTTACCTCTCGCACATTATACAAATAACCCAATATAAACAACCATATTTCATGGAAATAGAAACGATAAAATAAATTAATTTGGAAAAAAACATGTTAGAGAAATAAATATTGACAAACATCGATTATGTAAATGTCGCATTGTTGTAAGTCAAATGGAAAATCGATGTATTTATTTATAATAAATTATTTTACAGCTCAATTTTTGCGTTGTACTAATTTTACAGTATGGTGATACAACATGGCTGTACTTATAGGTATTATAGGAATATGAAATATGTTTAATGGAAATTGTTAGTATTTAAAAGACTTAAGTATTATAAAATATTAAACACTAATCGTGAAACGATTTCTTCAAATGTAAATACTTTTTCTTTGTTAATACGTCAAACTTTATGAAGTTATATATTTCTTATAAATTTATCCATAATTGAGGAAAATTTAAAAAAAGTTTTTGATAAATTTCTACGTTAACTGGAATTTGTTGTGTACTTGTTTTTCCGTGCAACTTTAATTAGCAAGTTGTAAAATTAAACAACAGAAAGAATAAAATCATCTTGCATATAATATACTCAATGGTATGGAAGGTAGAATACATAGTAAGAGTACGAACGTTTTAGTAATTTTTAGTATACCTACACATTTATTTAATTTCTAATTTATTTACTTAAATTAGATAATCATAAATCAATAATAAATCCAGTAATCTGTTAGATACTCGCCTATGTTATTAATTTATCAAAACATTTAAATATTAGTGAGTATTTCGATTTCCATGTCACTCAGTTATACTCCTCAATTAATTTTTGAATTTCATCGTATTAAATATAATATAATTTATGAATAAAGGAATTACTTTTATTTCCAGCAAGTTAGAAGCAGTTTAAAAAATAAAAATTTGTTGAATCTTGAATTTAAGCTGTGACGCATCCGTTTTATTTGCTATAAAATCCACACATAATTTTGTAACCCTCCTTTATAGCAATATTACAACAACTGCCACAAAATGTCAGTCAACAAGTTAACAATTGCAATAACAGCAGTGGAATTTCCAGCAAATAAGTTTTGTGCGGCAAATAAACTTTTTAACTACAAAATGTCAACACCTTTAAGATATTTTTTATTGCTTTATCAGCGCAGCAGTGTGAAATAACAGTCTCACATTTAATTAAAAACTTGTTATTAGTCTAGAAAAAATGTAATTAAGTTGCAAGTCTAATCTACAAATTTTACATTATTTATTTCAAACATTTACGGATTATACCTAAATACAAAAAATAGAACACACTACATTATTACAATACATTCGTTTTATTTAAATAAATTCATCTATTGTCATGTTGTAGACAATGAATTTTTGTTAATTCCTATCAATGTGTTTAAATTTAAATATACCGTTTTACAAGTACGCACATAGAAACAATATAAAATTCGTCTATTTATCATCATATTTTTTAAACGAGACGGCTCTTCAACCATTTCAATGCGTGGAATGAATAAAATCATTTTAGTATTTATATAAATGTTATATTTTTGATCGTAGTCATAATAAAAGCAAAAAAAAATCAATATTGCGCTAAAAATACAGAATTCTATGTAATTACACTATAGGTACTGGAAACGTAGCAGCAAATATTTGTAATATTTTTGAAACACTTTTTTTAGCTGAAAATTAGGTAAGTGCCTTTTTTTAAAATACAGGTACACATTATCGGATTATAACATTGTAAAAAGCATTTGCAAAATGGAATATATTTTGCTTAATAAGTAAAGGATGTTTTTAGTTTCATTTATAGAGAGTAATGTGGTTTGAAATTTGGATGGATTTCTTGGTAATAAATAATATTTTTCATTTTGAATGTTTGTTTTACTTAGTGTATACTTAGGTGTAAATTTAAGAATTTATAGGTTTATTATCTTTGTAATATTTATGATAAAATTCCATTAATATTTTTTAATGCTAAATTGATTATTGCATTATATATAAAAAAAAAACTGGAGTTATTTATTAAATATGCATGTTGCTTAAGTTTACCACGACTTATTGTTTGATTGCTACAAAAAACTGAACTGAGTAGCTAAACAAAAATGTTTATTAATTAAAATCGACTACTTATTGATTTTTGTGATTCTACGATTGCCGATAATAAATGGAGAAACATTGTGTTGGAGAGCTAAAAATGTGAGATTCGGGTTAATAATGATTAAACTATTTCAGTAAATTGCAGGCGCAACGATTCAGCTAAAGACTAATGAAGCATTAAAGAATTTTGATAAATTCTATGAAATTTCTTAGAAAATCCGATTTATTTATTTTTAATTTATCGGTATGATTTTTTAAGATTGCGTTATTAGTCTATATTGCACAATGAAATTGTACTACGGGTTGAATCTGTTTAATTCGAAGCATTGATAATTCGAATTTTTCTTTTATTCGAATTTCAAAAACGACCCTTCAGTTTCTATGAGATATTGATACTTTAATTCGAATTTCTTGATAATTCGAAATCTTTATAATTCGAATTAAAAAAATAATAATAATCAAAAAAATAATCACAAATTCGAATTATTAATGCTTCGAATTAAACAAATTCGACCCGTAATAAATTAAAAAATGTTATTAATAAAATTTATGTATAAATTACTAGGAATTTCAATGCGCATAATTAAAAACTCATTAATCAATATAAATAATAGTATTGATTATGTATATTTGTTAAAATATTACAGTTCTATTGATGGAAGTAACTTTGTATTACTCCTAATAGACCACCAGTTTCAATTAAATTAATTATGTATGTAATAGGAAACTTAATTTTGAAATATCGTTAATAAAAAATTAAAACGCAAAAGATTGTAAGTAATAGATTCATTAAAACTATTAAAACATTTTGTAGGTATATATAGGTATAATTTCCTACTTTATACCGGTTATTTATTATTTCTTATATTTAATTAAATGTCAAGACAAAAGTCTAGGGAACGTAATTCGAAAAGGTTCAGATTGAGGCGCCTCCATATCTTCAAGAAATTTTTATGAATGTGGGTGGGAATGAAAAGTGTCTAGTTTTTTGCTTTTCTTCAATTATTTGCTATTTTCGCGTTTTTTCGTAATTGTAGGTATGCTGTTTTTTAAGTGATTTTGCATGTTTTGCAGTTTCAATTTAAAAATAACCAAAAATGTGCCAAAAACATAAATTTACGAAAAAGTATATAACGTGTAAATCATTAAAAAGATCGAAAAGTTATTTTTTTTTTAAATAAAACAGCGAAAACCATAAAGAAGTTGTAAAAAACACCAAAAAGTTATAATAAAATAACTACTAAAACGTGACAAAAACAGCCAAAAAGTTGTAAAATAATAAAATTTGTGCAAATAGCTTGAAAATTTTTAGATCACCTTTGTATTCGTACATCTTCCCATATTTGAAAACGTCCGAATTTTCTATTTTGTCTAGGGCCCACTAACGGCTTAATCCGGCACATAAACTGCCTTATTTCTTTCAAAACACTGATTATTATTATTAATAAGTTTATTTATAGTTTTTGTAAATATTTCAAATAATTCAAACTATATAATCTTAAAAACAATGCACATAATCAAACCAGATTTGAATGCGCTTATTAGTTATATGCAATGCACAATAATAACAACATTCCAAGCGTAATAAAGCAATCAACGTTTATTTGACTTGAATAATGTCGATAGAAATATGTATATTGTAAAATTAAATACCGACCACTAATAATTTCTGCCATGCGCTGCCATACAATCTACTCGTATATTAATTTTAAATACTCTATTAACTGTTAATAATTTGCGTCTGGCATATTGCGCTAAATATAAGTGTAAATAGATTTAGTTAATTAATCTCCCTCCCAACACTAAAAATAACCGAGAGCGCGCAAGATGAGAAAGATCGCATTTGAGCTATTTGAAAGGCGTCGTCGGGGAAATGTTTAAAACGCCGAGTTATTGAATATTTCCACAGCCGTGATAAAATATTTATTTATCTATGAATATATACGCGTAGGTAGTCGTAGGTGGCATTCAACATAACACAAAGTGTTCGAGCAACAAAGTGGCAAAAGGTTGGATTATATTATTTACGATTATACGACAGTCGGGTGTTTTATCGGTTTCGGTTGATGGGGCGAAAATTATTAAGCAGGTGGAAAAGAGCCTGATGTCGCTATTAATAGACTAATTAAATGTTTATGCAACTGAAAAAGAGTAGATTTGAAAAAAAAGGTTAGAAACTAAAAATACGCAGCTGATCTTTATGAGCTTATTTTTCCTCTTAGAGTAAATTAATTGTATGATAGCACGAACCCAAGCAAAAGCATATTTTCCAAGTAATGCGACCATAAATTTTATATTTGCTAATTATTATTGTTATTTACTGCGTTTTATTATTGTAATGTTTTATGACTGATAGTATTAAATAAGTTAGTAGATATCTATAAAACAGGGAAAATTCTGAGTTTGTGAAAGAAAATAATAAGTTAATTAATATTTTTAATAATTTAAAAAAATATATTAAATCTATGCATAGATGCTTATTTTAATTTTTTTTGTGGCAATGAATTGCACTGTTTTTTACTGTTTGTTCTTTGAATTTCAATGTTTTTTCATCATCTTTTGATGAATTTAACTGAATTTCACTGTTTCTTCATCATTTTTTGATTAATTTCACTGTAGGGGTGGCAGGCCCTCATACATTAAATTTTTTCCTGTTCTTTTTTGCTCAACAATGTATTAAATATTAAATATTAGGGAAATACATGTTTAGAAACACTTAATATATTTGTACGAATGATATAGATATAAATTAAAAAACCTGTAAACGACCCTATAAATTATTTTGTCAACTTTTATTTAACAAAAAAAACAGGCTATGCACAGAATGTTTATAAATAAATATATATGACAGCAATTATTAAACAACAACCTTGTTGATAAATTTCTATTTAATTTTGTCGCAATTAAGTAGCTACTACAATTGTTATGTTGATTTGTTAACATTTAAAAAACATTATTTTTTTAAATACAATTATATGAAAGTATTAATAACTACCCAAACCATATAGGGAAAGGTTGCTCAAGTCGTACCTGCGCCTAAGTCGTACCTCCGCGATTTTGAAGAAGCTATAAGGCCTAAACTTCCAAATATAGTGACAATACAACCAATTTAGTCCCATTTAGCGTATTAAAGTTTTGTCGCCCTATCACTGGGCGTACAGATTTTATTCAACAAAGTTCATTTTTTTTAACGATGTCATATAATATTTATCTAGTATTTGTAAGCTTCCACAGCTAATTGAAACTAGATAATTGCATATTGCGTTTTAAATATATATTATACAATTATTTAAGCATTACTTGCCTTGTATACCAAAGTTAAATATTGAATGGATATTGTGTGACAATGATATATTAATAATATTCACTCGGATCCTAAGTCGTACCTCCCTCATATTGTGCTAGTAAGTACATTTTTTTCCAAATCTAATTATCAAAATAGATAAA